>CAIGRS010314430.1:0-18410 GCA_903798395.1 Fraxinus floribunda | reverse complement strand
ATTTTTAATTAAATAAAGTATAAACCTAATTTTTTAAAAGTCAAAATTAAATAGCTGATTTTGTGTAATTTCCTCTTAATTTTAGGCGTATCGGTCCACGACAAGATGGTCGAAGTTAGAGACTAAACAAATCCAAGGACCTAATCTTGAACCCGATCTAATATCAATTGCAGGGTTAGTCCTTTCAAAGACCAACCAGAGAAAAATCGCGGACTCTTAAACGGATCAAGAAATCCTGTCTCTCTCACTCACAAACACGTACACACAGAGTAGGAGAAGGTAGGAAAAGATGCCGACGCTAACAAAGCTTTACTCAATGGAAGAAGCGTCGCAGCACAACACCCAGGAAGATTGCTGGGTCGTCATTGACGGAAAGGTCTCTTTTTCTTGTACAAGTATAAATTTTTATTTTTATTTTGTAATTTTTGAAGTAGTTCCTTTAGCTTGTTTCTATTTAGGATTATTCATTAATTTTTTACTATCCCTTTTTTATCTTGGGGGTTTTTTGTATTATACTTCAATTTAGCTAAAAGGGATTTTCATTGTAGTCTTTTTTAGAAGTAACTGCTTAACTGATCGGTTAATAGATTACTTTTAGGTTTTCTATTGAGATGATATAGTAATTTATAATGACCCCTTGTTGATTTTCGGAAAGGTTCTACTCTGAGTATTTTAATTAAGCTAAAAAGGTTTTTTCATTGTAGTTATGGTTAATAAATTTTGTATTTGGATGCTTGGTTGTGTAAAATTTTCCCTTTGGTGGGTGTATTACGACGTCTTTTGTGCTTTATGTAGTTAAACATCGCTAAATCCTTTAATGATAAGTGTCAATTGCTTTACTAAATTAGTGGAGCATATCTAGTTGAGGTTCAACTTTTTGCCAGAGTTGGGTTTAAATTAGGTTTTATTTTATGAAATCTAGTTATCCACCTATTAGATAATGTAGATGTGCTCTGTAAAATCTTGAATACTCAGTTTCATTTTCTTGTTACCCAAGTATCGTCTGCTATGATTTGTCCATGTTTTGCATCCTAAGGGTTCAATCAGTTGGAGAGTTGATTTTTTCACGTTCAGATTTGACTGTGTAATAGACACTTGAAATGCACGTTAGGTGCAGATACACACTTTGAAGTGTTTCTTTATTCAGAAATCAGAATAGCACAGCAAATTGCTATACATAGGACACTCCCTGGATTAGGACCAGGCTTCTGATTAGCTATGCATTATTTACAAAAATTAACGGATTGTAAGACAAAAACCAATATCTAAATACAAAAGGGGTTATAGAAAAAAGAGTTAAACAGATTACTTATATGATATTAGAATAGAACTTGATGAGAGTGGAATCCAGTGTTCAAAATAACACACTAATGAAAAATAAAAGGAGATCTATACATAAGGAGTAGAGAGAGGAGAAGTGAAGTAGAGAGAGATTTTACCGAAAAGAGAGGGAGGGAAGAGATGCTAACGGTCATGAAGAAGTATATGGTGCTATGATGGAAGGAAGAAAATGGATGACCATTAGACAGGGGGGGAAATGGAAGTTAAAAGAAGGAAGAGATGAAAGATGTTTGTTACTTTGTCTGGTTAATTTTCAGGAAACGAGCAACAGTTCTTAGTGAGGAAAGAAGATAGAAGACTAAAGTAAAAGAAGGAAAAGAGAGGGAAGGAAGGTTTGGTCCTTTGATTTTTCAGAAAAGAAGAGTGTTAGGATAGAGCAGAAGTGGTCTGATTTATGAAATCATATAAAAATGAAAAGCAAAACAGAAAAACACACAAAAGAAAAATTAAGAGCGGTTCATCTCTTCAGGAGGGCTGGCTCGTGGCATGGTCCATGCCTAAGCCATGTAAGGTCTGGATCCCAGCTCAGTTACAACTCTAGCTATAAGGTTTTTTTTTTCCTGTAGCTTCTCTATTATATGTTTTCTTGTAGGTTTTTCGTCCCCCCTTGTGTTTGTTATAGGTTTGCCCTGCATTGTCCTTCTTAGTTTAGAAATAACCTTTTTTATTAGGATTTCATAATGAGTCCTTGTATATCAGGGATGACTATACAGATTTTCTAAGTATTTTCAGTGTTTTTTGGTTACCTACGCACATATCAAATTAAATTCTAATGCAGGCTATGAAACTGAATGAATATTTCCACCTGATCAAGGAACTGTACTTCTCTTTTTATAATCAATTCGATCAAGATTTCAGACAACGATTCACACTTTGCTACCTATTAATGAGTTGATTATTGTTGGGTACAATATTTAGATTGTGTTTGAGCCCCATTGAAAAAATAGGTTTTGTAATAGTGGTTTTTTTTTGGAGAATGTGTGGCTAAAAAATTGGAAAAAGTTTTGGGTTTACGTGTAAATTATTTTATTGGAAGAATGTGTAGTTGAAAATGAGTTCGAGGAAAAATGAGATTTTCTAGAATGGAGCTCAAACAAGGGCTTATTGTTTCTAGGATCTTACAAAGTTTGTTCGTGTAGTGAGGTAATCAAACTCCCGCTAAAGTGCACATTTGTCAATGGAAGTAAACCTTTATAATGTATCAAGTCTTTTAGAATTTATGCACGAAATAGTTCTGACATATACTAATTTCAAGGAGAAATATTTCACCATTGAGCAGTTGATTATAATTACGGTTGTGCTACATGTACATAATGATTTACATACACATGATGTGGTGCTACATGATTGAGTCAGAATTTTTTTAATCAAATAAAAAACAAAAATAAAAACTTCCCCACTCTTTGTTAGACGCCTCATCTATATATAAACCATTATGTAACCTTATTTTGTACAAGTAGCATTAGTCTTATAATTATTCCTTTTTCTTGGCTCCATTACCCCCACAAAAAATGATGGTGTCAAAGGAGTCGTTGACTTTTAGGATTCAGTTCTCCTGTTGAATTTTTTAGTACATTCTTTTTTAATCTCATTTGTTCTCGAACTTTCTCTTATGCATTGTCAGGTTTATGATGTGTCTTCATATTTGGACGAACACCCAGGTGGAGATGATGTCTTACTAAGGGCAACTGGTACGAGTTTGTTACATTCTGTATAATTAAATTATTTTTGATAGAGTGCAAGTGCCTTGTAGATTATTCAATTCAAAGGATCATCTTAAATAGACATCGGAACCACAATGAATGGGTTTTGCTTTTCTTCTGAAGGAAAAGATGCCACCGATGAATTCGAAGATGCTGGGCATAGCAAGAGTGCGAGGGAACTTATGGAGAGTTTCTGCGTTGGGGAACTAGACCCTACTGCCCCAGCCATTCCTGAGCTGGAGATTGTCTCTAAGAATCAAAAACTTGGTGGCATTTCCCAAAATGTCATTAACCTCAGTAAGCAATACTGGGTTATTCCAGTTGCTGTTGGCTTATCAGTTGTGGTTGGCTTCCTGTACCTGCGCAAGAAGTAAAAGACGTCAAGTTCTCAGATTAGAAGATTAGAATAAATTATTTTTCCAATTTTGAGCAATTAATACACTGGGGAATGAAAAAACTAATCCCGTGTTCTGAAACTTCAAAATTGGGGACCATATCAGTTTTGTTAGTCATTACCCCGAGTACGACCGAGGCCATTTAAACCCAGATTGACATACACTCTTATATAAGAATCGCGACGCATGAGACTGATATAAAGTTATCAGTAAATTGCGTTATAATCAGAATTTATTTATTTTTAGCTATTCACTGGTTAATCTTCGTACTATCAAGTGATTTTTAATCTTATTCTATGTGAGTTTAATCCACAGCACTATATTTTTCTTAGAAATGATATGGAGCAGGTAAAGAAACTGCTTATAAGTGAATTTAAGTTGAAATTTGTGGGTGTGTTTCTATTTCTTTGCTTATGTAATGTGATTTCTTGATATGAAACAGAATAAAACAGTTAAAAGATTACTCATTGAAAAATAACTAGTGCCTTGTATATGTGTATGAAATTGATGTACATGTCCCACGACCTTAATTTAAAGCTTAAAGTCGCCTCAATTGATGGAGATTCCTCCAAACTTTTAAAACCTCAAACTCGCTTGTGAATAGAATGATTTTGGGTTTCTTTTCCTTGTTAACAAGGGATTTTGGTTAAAGAAATCTTAGATTTTTCAGATGAATGATGTCATATATCATCATTAGTGTAGGTGATTAGGTGATTCTGAACATCTTGATTCATTATTCAGTGTATTAAAATGCATTACAACTTCAGGGAATAAATTAGGACATTCAATCATTCACTACTATCTAAATTGATTATGATAGATAGCATTGTTCTTTCGGAGAGGGATATCACAAGTGACGTTCATTGTATCAATCAGCTTTTATTTATGTTCACGTTTAGACCATGTCTTCTAAATTACAGTTCTTTGTAAAGACAACTGTAAGTTCTCTAGGTTGTGTGATTTTCCTTTTCATTTACTCGTGGATCTATTTCATTGAGGAGGTCAAGATTTTGACACATTCCGCCCATTCTTCTCTAGAAATCAAAGAAATTATCTCAAATTATTACAATGGCATATTTGATATTCATTACTAGATAGGCTATCTATAAGGACATTAAACAATATTCCAACTTTCTTTTCCTTTTCATATTATATTCTAGCATCGTCACCACTAACGTAACAACCCCTAGTTCCTAAGCCTCAGCTAACACTTATTTTCTCAAAGAGAAGGAACTTAACAAATCATTCTAATAAATAGAGAAAGCAAATCAAGAGAACAAGCCATAGAAAAAAGTAGATTTTTTTTTCTTTTTCTTTTTCATTGCATTTATTGTTTTTCCTTCTTTGAATAGAGATCCACAAGAAAGAAAAAGGCCCTAATGCAAAACAAAGTTCCAGTATCCCTTCACTAAATACATAGACTTCCACTTCCACAAGTACTAGAACCTATTGCACCATCAAGTTTTGATGCAGCTGCTTGATCAAGAAACCACACCAACTTGCCTTCGGTTGGGCGCACCATTCTCGCTGGTAGTGCCAGACAATCGGGCCCGATATCATCAATAGCCAGGTGGGCAGCCTCTGCTATGCTGCCACCTGTGGCAACTACAGCAACTTCGGAAGCGGAGTTTATAACTGGCAATGTGAAAGTGATTCGCTCTGGTGGAGGCTTCGGCGAGTCGGTTATAAATGTCACCCATAGTTCTTTCTCATTGAGCGCTGAGTGATTAGGAAACAGTGATGCAATGTGCCCATCCGGCCCCATTCCAAGAAGGATGAGGTCAAACTTTGGGCAGTCGTTAATTTCACATACATCGATCACACGAGTCCTTACGTGCTGTCTGATGACAAACTCATAGTCCTCTGCAGCTTGTTCTGCTGTCACGGTGTCATTGATAGAATGAACATGGCTGGGAACAGTAGGAACCTGAAATGGTAAACGCGTATACATAAAATATACAGGCAAACAAAACATATATTTGAAAACATCGACTGCAAGGTCCAATTTCACATTTCTCAGCTTCAGCAAATATGCACAATGTATTATACTCGATAATAACGTACTCAGAAAAAAATAAAAATAAAAATAAAAAAATTGGGACTCGCATACAAATAGGGAAATACTAAGTCGTCTTATGTTTTATCTGCTCAAAGTCTGAAAAAGGAAAAAGACACTGACAACCATAAAAAGTTATCATAGGAGAAATTCAATATGTGATCATAGGAGAAATTCAATATCAAGTGCATTCTCCTTTGTATTAAAAATAAATAGAAGGCAAATCAAAACTGTGAAAATACAACAAAATGAGCAGTTCTGTTTTGTTTACATTTTCAAGAAGAATTACAATATTTTACAGGGTTTATTGGTATATAGAGCTTGGTACAGGTACTTCAAATAATGTGGATATAGGCTTCTCCTACAAGCATCTATTTGGCTATATATTTGAAGACTGAAAGAAAATACTTGGAATACAAAATTTGAACAGTCTTAGCCAGCAAAAATCCTAATGTTCAAGCATATTGAGCCCTTGTTTGGTACACATTAAAATTTTCATTCTTCTACTCATTTTCAACCACACATTTTTCAATAAAATAATATTTTTTATCACATCTATAATTTTTCCTTCTTTTTCAACCACAGATTTTTCGTCAATCCACTATTCTAGAATATATTATTCCAAAATAATGTGGCTCAAACACACCTTGAACAGTTCAAAAATCAATAAATAAGAATTCTGCACTGAATTTCACTCTAGGCAGACCTAAGGTGTATTATTATTACCACTCGAAGTAGCTGTTCTTCGATTTGAAGTCACATTTTCAGACAAATTAATTGCCCAACTCCAGAGTGACCTCAAATATTAGAAATTCTGACAGCTCTTTTTTTCATGCCACTAGGCTTAAATTAGACTGATGAAGACATTAAAGAAGTTTATTAAAGATACTCCAAAAATGGGCCAATAACGATGCAAATTCATTTTGTAGTGCCAGTTTTAGCTATTAAATTAAAAAGAAAATTTGGTAACATCCTATGCAGAAAACTAAACGAGACTGTCATAAAATACCAGACACAGTACCAGACCAGTGCTAACTTACCAAGCATAATTCCATGTAAAAGAACAGGTTACAGTACAGTAAATACTTTTATTCACTAATGACATATTTGATATGGAGGATGAGATGACACTAGATAGCACTAGCTATTATTCAAGGAAAAAAGAAGTTAAAAATTTTGTTTATTACACTGCTAAATATCAAACTTGTAGAAAGTATATGTCTGGCATGTTGAACTCGATTAGACACTACAATAAACAAGGTTGAAATTTCTTTTTCTTATTTGATAATGTTCAATCCCATCCACCCTACCTACCAAACAAAGAAAAACATGTCAAGATCATAATTTCTATTAAATCGATCAATATCCTTGTCAATTTTTGAACTTGAAGATCAACAAAACTATTGCCTCAAATAATGACTCCATAAGTCCATGTGAAGAATCGCATACAGACTTCTATTTCCCTTCTTACTCTATGAGGCACTCATCTCTTGTCTTAGCAAAGTTGAAACTCAAGGATTCACAATGCCAGAACTCTTAACATTAGGATTGCATCTGTATTTCAACCATTTTTTTTTTTTTGGGGGGGCACCACCCTCTCATGAAAACAGAGACTCGAACCCAGGGCAATGACCTGGTAAGAGCGAACTCTCACCACTAGAACTATGCTTTGGTTTGTGTGTTTAAACTATTTATCTTGCATTAATGCCATATACTTTGTTCCAGGTAGTGTGGTGAGCTATTAGTACCTCAAGGAAATCAAGTTACCTTATGACCAAGAAGAGATTAAAAATATTCAAGATCAGAAGTTTATAGTCTAGGAAGTAGGATGAAAAAGAAAAAAGTGTTTTATGTAGATCCAAGGAGGTTCCTTTTCCTTAAAACGAGTCAAACTCAATAGCACATATTAGAAGAGGAGGGGTAGATCGTAAGTATCATATCAGCGACAAGATTACAAACCACTTCTTGATAAATTCATCATTTATCTATGGGGTGGAATTTGGAGAAATTCAAGAAAATGATGCTTACATGATAACTTGTAATACAAAAACATTACAAAAACTGACATAAGATGGTTTTGTATGAATATGGAATAAGCAAGGATTGAAATGGCATAATATCAATTTCAAACTAATGGCACAACATTAGGCAGCAAACCGAGAGAACAATAATAGAAGAAGACATCTCCACACCTATTTTTTCAAAAATAAAAAATAATACGTACCCCCTAAACATTAAACTTTAAGCAGTATTTGGATTTATGACGTTAATCATAATTTGTGTTGGTTATAGCACAAGTAGAAATGTAAAATTTGATTATCATCTTCTTACAAGTAACGAAGAAACTTAATAATTTGAGTACAACACCACACTAAGAAAAAAAAGTATCTATTCTATTCACGGGATTATTCTAGTTTACAATAACTCTAAGCACAAAATCGGCACACAAAAATGGAGTATTTCAGCAATGTTATTATTATAATTTTAGGATGCAAAGTAAAGTTTTGCCAAAATAAGAGGGCTGAGGCCCTCATAGGTCATGTATGCTGATCTGCCCCATCCCTGAACCCTACTATGCACACCAAGAAGAAAAGTTCGTTCTTTCAACAAAGTCAAGATATGAAGTTAAATACCACCTAGAATGATATAAAGCTTGGGATGCTGGTTCGACATTGTAAATTGCATATGGCCAAATCTATTGTATTTGAATCAGCCACTTGGCTTTATACGCAAGATCTCCATTTTATATATAGAGAGTCGTTAACAGAGGAGAAATTGCAAAATTGGATAAAAATTATGCCAGATAGCCAATCAAGGAGTCTGAATGAGAGAATAGTACAGATTGGGTCCGCAATAATCACGGAAGATGACAATTAACCAACAATAAATTTCAAAAGTCACCAGGTCAACAGAAGAGGCAGATAAACTGTACAAAGTACCCTAGAATCAAGAAAGATACCTTGGTCAAAAGATTATCTTTAAGTAGCTTATAATTGCTATCGACATGGTTTTTTGCTACAACACGCTCATCAGCCCAAAATATATGCCACTTGGCCCATTCAACAGTTTTGTTGAAAGGAGCTTCACTGAGTTTTCTGCTTACAATAACAAATGCTTTATGAAAAGGAGAATGACATGTGACAAATGCAGGTAACAAATGCACTTACATACCTCATCAAGCTAACAAGAGAACCACCAGAAAAAGCAATGGCAAATGCACCCCGCTCTTTTACAGAAGCCTCGGATAATTCTGCAATGTATTCTGCCAAATCGGTACTTAGCTCGTCTGTGTTTTCGTGAATTCTCAACTCTCTTCCATCCTTTTCATCCCGAGAGAGAGCCATTCTTATAAAAACACTAGATTCACAAATGGCAAAAAAGAAAGGAAAAAAAAAATAACTATTTTTTAGCCCAAAGAACTAACCAAAATCATGCAAAATCAACTCCATACTGAATATTTAATTAAGCATTGAAGCTACATAGTACTCATCATATGCCTATGTTTGGCTCATGTTTACAAATATTTTATAAACAGTCAGAGTCACTTTTTATCTACTTACGAGAAACCCCGGAGTATTACTCACTTGTCCACTGTTCTGTTCTATCATAATTTATATTTTATAAACATGCTCAATTAAATCAAAATAAAATTAAGTGTCATATTTCTTAATAAAGCGAATTAACAAAGTCTCATTCACATTAAATTAAATGAACTACAATTTCACAAGAAATGATCACAACCGTCAAAAGATCTAGAAAAATTTTACACCCCAATCACAATCAAAGTTCCAGTTTCATAGCAATCATTCACCACAATCAAACTTTTGGAGCTTTACACTGTAAATATTACTGCATGTAATTCAAATACCGGTGACATTAAAGATAAAAAAAAAAACTGGAAAAAATTATGATTAAGGATCAAGAGAGAGAGATCAAGGCCTAAGAAACTAAAACTCAAACATGCACGTCAGTATAAGTGAAAAAAACAGCATTTTTATGCCAAAACCCAAATCAAAAAACAAAAAAACAAAAAAAAAAATCCATTTTTTTAACGATTCTACTATGAACAAGCTAATATTCTAAAGACCCACAAAAACAAAAAACAAGAAAATGCACACATATCAATCTTTTCAATAAACTAGAATCAGAACCTAGAGAGAGAAAATGAAGAGGAACTTACAGAGAAAGAAAGGGAGATGGGTGTCAGAGGAAGAAACTGGCTGAGGTGGAAGAATAGAAGATGGGTATCAACTATTTTATATATGTAAATAAAAGCTTTTCACTTTTAACTTCCTATACGTTGAAATTTTGTACAAGAATTTACATTTACAGCGAGTAAAAATTATGGATTTACATTTTTGATTTTAAAGAAAAATTGTAATTCTGTTCATTTAAAGCAAGATGATAAAATACTAAAATAGTTTGCAGAGTTCGAGGTGTGAGTGTGCATTAAATAAACTGATAGAATAAGAGACAGAGAAACCAGCCAGCAATTTCGACATGGATCAAAAGGAAAAAAAAAATCTTAAAATAATAAAATTAAATTGAGATTATCTTTCCTAAATCCTAGATTTACTGTGAATCCTATAAACAAAACATTTTTTCCCCCTTCAAAAATGTGATAAACTTAATTCAAACAGCATAAAAATAAAAAATTGCTTTTCGTGGTTAATACTTGAATCAAAAGACTTGACTTTTTAGCCGATTTGGAAAAAGAAAAATCAAAGAATACAAGTTTTCTTTTTCTCAGTTTTGTTATTTAAAACTCTCAAAGTGGTAGCGACGTGCACGGTTAAAAATAATTTTTTTATTGTCTTTATTCCTTCATGTTTGTCCTTTATTTTAATTTATTCTTAGTGGGATTTTCAATGGGCATGTTTGTGCCCCATTTTTTGTGTACAGTACATATTGAAATAGCAGATTGATGAGAATGTATGATTAAAAATGAAGAAAAAATTCTTAAATTACGTGTAATATTATTTTATTAAAAAATGTGTGACTGAAAATTAGAAGAGAGAAAAATATGAGTAATGCTACAGGTACATGTGAATTTTCACAGAATTTTTACAGGATTCCACTTGACACTGATTTATTGAAAATGAAAAAAAAAATAAAAAATAAAAAGTTGTTTGCAAATCAGTTGCGCCACAACACCACCTGTAGGGATTCTGTGAAAGAATTCTTGTAGTTAAGGAATTTTTCAAAAAATATATTTTTTAAAAAAAAAATGGTGATCGAACAAGTTTGTTAAACTTGGGAAAAATCTAATCTTTCTTACCAGGCACTTTGCTTTTTACTCGATTTTCCTTTTTCTCTGTCTCCCAAAGCTTGCTCATTGCACCTTATTGAATGTGATTTGTTGACATTTCTACTAAATCTATTTTTCATATGTTACTTTCTTCTACTTTTCTTTTTGTGAGAAGTTCAAAAAAGAAAAAGACTACAAACTACGATGTGGAACTTGAATCTATATTTCTTAAAGTTTAAGTGCTTGTTTGGGAGTTTTGGGGTACCATTTATGAGCGTTTTATAGAGTATCGATTTTAAACGTTAATGAGTGGATTAATTTTTAGTGATTTAATGGTAATTTTTCAAAAAAGTTTTACTAATGTTTGAATTATTTATCGATTCTGAAAGTTTTTTGAAAGAATAAACTTACATAGCTGCTCTTTAGTAAGATGTTCAATTTATAATTTCTTGTATGAATTTTTTTCTCCCAAGTGATATTTTACTTTATAAATAACTTTTTACATATAAGTTAATATTTAACTTAAAAAATTTAATTTTGTACTTTCAAATCATTTTTAAACATAAGTAATTTTTTACTTATAAGTAGCTTTTTATATTTATAAGTGAAATTTTATTTTATTATTTTATTTTACTTTATAAATATTTTTACACGGAATTAATTTTTATCTTATAATTAATCTTTTACTTATAAGTACATTTTTTTATTATAAATAATTTTCTTAGTTAATATATTTTTATTTATAAGTTATTTTTGAACAAAATATGATGTTTTGCTGTAAAATTATGAGATAATTGTTGATATCTATATGGAAATACTTATATAAGTCATATTTATTATGAATTGTATATTTTATTCTAATTGTAACTCTCATTTTGAATCATATAAATATAGGGCATTGGTTCTCGATAAAATGCACACTTAAATTTTGACTCTCTCTATTTTCTCTCTTATATTTCTCTCTTGTGCATTTAGTTTTTAATACATTATCAATACAAAGACTAGGGTAAATAAACTGCAAAAAATATCGTGGTATTACTCTTGAAGTAGCATGATTCTACACGAATTAATATTTTCGAACAGTATTATGATGGCACTCTCGAGGAAGCACACTTCTAAAAAATTATAGAATCATTTGAATCAAATATTATCACGAACTTGAAGTTTATTGATTCAAAAAACTTTATGATTTTATTTAGTGTTTAGATCATGAGACATTTGTAATGTATCTATAATACGTACAAATATCCAATTAAATCAATGTATTGAATCAAAAGTTCAATAATTACAATATTTTATTGTTTGCAATGTTCAGTTAAACCATCACTAGATCAATAATGATGCGAAATTGAAAATTCAAATAGATATTTAAAAAAGCAGTAGAAGATTTTTCAATTCAATAAATTTCTATATGATGTTTGCTCTTTTTATTGATAATTAGTCACATAACTATCTAAAATAAAGATTGAATTCCTTATATTTCTGAAAATTTAATTAGGGTGATATATGGGGTCTGTCACTCTTCACGTTGATCGTCTACATATTATTTGTATCTTATAGTTACGATACATCTATTAAGTGATTGGATGGTTTTAGCAATCTGAAATTTGCGAAATTAATGTTGAAATTTTAAATTATGAAAATAATTGTCAAATTATATAATCAAGATGGTCCGTCTTATTAATATTGGTGAGCCTAAATATTAACATTTTAATAAGTGTTAGTTGCTATGACAATAAATGATTTAACAGTATTGTTTGTTAAACGTTTTCGATTAATTTCTAAACCATTATCATAGAGAACAAAGTGTTTCACAGCTCTGTCGAGTGAATGCTATTAGCATCATGTTAACATCAAAGGTTTTATTTTTTTGCTATATTTGATTTATGGTCAGAGTTAGAGGTGGCAATGGGCCGAGTCGAGCCGGCTCGGCCCGTGCCCACACGAGCTCGGCTCGTGCCCGAAGCTTGCCCAAAATGGCAAGCCCAAGCCGAGCCGCTCGGCTCGGCTCGTTTTTTTTTTTTATAGGATTTTAGCCTTTTTGATATAAAAAAAATAAAATAAAATTACGGTAAGCCCATGAGCCGGCTCGTGGGCTCGTCGCTACGAGCCGAGCCTAGCAAGCCCCCTGCTCGGCTCGGGCTCGAGCTCGTCTTTTTGACTAGCCCAAGCCGCTCAGGCTCGTAAAAAACGAGTAGGCGAGCCGCCGAGCCGACGAGCTGGCTAGGCTCGTTTGTCACCTCTAGTCAGAGTCTAATTTTTCTATCTAATTATTTTTTATAGTGCAATATACGTACAATTGATCGACTACAATGCAATGAGATGAAAGTATAGAATGTTGGGACCAATGAATAGTTTGAACCCTTATACAACATCTCAAGCCCTGACAGGTGATATTTTATAAACAATTTGTTGATTGTCAATTTGATTGAATGATTTTTTCGTCATTGGGGAAGGAATTAAAAAATTGGAAAATTATATAAATAATATTTTATTATATTATCTCGACTCTTGCAAAAGACAATTCGAACCAAAAGTTCCAAAAATAATTTATTTAAATGCATTTACTAATTAAAGAGATTAACAATATCTCAAACAACAAATTTAAATGCTCCAACTTGAATTGACGTCATATGAGGACAATTCGTTAGCATTATAATGGAATATCTATAGCACGTCTGAAGTGTGAATCAGTGAATACATGCGATTCTAAGACAAAAACCTACAAAAGTTAATGAAGCAAATAAATAAAATGTCTCCATTTGGAGAAGTATATTATTGAAGAATATATATATATAACTAATTATAAAAACCCATAAAAGATTCAAGTACTTAAAATATTAAAAATTGAGATAACTTAATAAGTTATGTTTTTACTAAAAAGAAATAGACTCGAAAAGAAAAGAAAAAGTTAACGATGACATTTTTACACATGACGTACGGCGCCATATTATGAATAGCGGATAATTCCAACATGATATCAAAACTAGAGATGTCCTGAAATTAAGTTCCGACATCACCTATTTATACAGATTGTAAACATTTTAAGCCTTGAATTAAGCATGCACGCTGAGAATATAACAAAATATAAATTTTATCTCTTCCATTACTGCTCGAGCTTTTTAATAGGATAGTTCAACACACTTCAAGCTTTTCAAACTTCCACGGATCATCACTTTTTTCCCTTTCTTATGCTATAGTATCACCTTAGAGCTTTTTATTATTATTTTTTTTTTATGAAATTATAATAATCTCGTGAACATAATAGATACTTTGTTTTCTTGGTGTTGTGTTGTACCCAAATGATCAAAGTTTCTTCGATCAATCAATATGTAACAAAATTAAACGTGCCAATTTCTACTTTATGTTATAACCAACAAAAATTATGACTACGACTCCATTAAATCCAAATTCGTGTAAAGTTTAATGTTTTTTTGGGGTTCATAATACACTTCCTTTTTGTGAAAAGATAGGTGTCGAGTATTATTGTATTTTTGGGTTGGTGCCTATTGTTGTTGTACCATTAGTGTGGAGTTGAAATTATGCCACAATCCTTACCTGTTCCATAATTCATACAAAACTATCTTTGTCAGTTTTCATAATGTTTTTGTATTACAAGATATCATGTCAGCATCATTTTCTTGAATTTCTCCAAATTTCACCCACCATAATAAAAATTATGAATCAATCAAGCGAGTGATTTGGAAATTTATATATATAATATACAGATGTATCATATTTTCAAAAAGACGAGTAAGTAGTGTCAATTATTCATAATCAATAGATTCATTCACATATGACGAAGATGAAGCGAACATTAGTCCATGAGATCGATCTACAATTAACAATCTCATCAGTATAGTAAGTTTCAATGATGATCATAGATCAATCGAGAGTATGCCCAGTAGGCATGACCTAAATGTTCCATACAAAACTTTGGTACACTAAGACATATCGTGTCAGCAACATTTTCTTGAATTTCTCCAAACTCCATCCACCATGATGAACTTATCAAGAAAGAGATTTGGAATCTCAAGCCATCAAATGTCAACCAACAATAGCGAAATAGGGAGGTTCAAAGTGAAAAGATACTATGTAAAAGTTTGTTCCTATTAATCAAAGTCCCCACATTATGACAAATCAAGAACTTCATACCCCATTGCAGGAATCTTAACATTATTGACGTCTGACGTATTAATGGGGCATCATTATTTTTCCTCCATTAAGAAGAAATCGTGTAGGGTCGGACGAGCAAAATCGTTGCAGTGAGTTGGCAATTTAGTACGTAGAATCTCGTTCAAAATGATAAAGAAGATAAAATCTTTTAGTACATATAAGGGGATTAAAAAACTATTCCTTTTATCGGAATATTTGACTTTTCGATAACTACTTTTTTAACTTTTTTTGGGGAGTCGATAGAATTTGACGCAACATTAAAATCGATAATAATGTGAAAGAAACGCGTTAATTTCGCCTTTGACAAAAAATGAACCTGCACCTTCCATTTTTTCAAACACCTCGTTGTTGGTGTACAACCTAGTTCTTGATATAAACTTTTCAAATCTTTCACATTTTTCTTTCCTGTTTAAGATCAAAATATAAACCTTTGACTTTATGAAACTGCAATTCTGTAAGCAAATGTTGAAAACTAAAATTTTCACATTTTATCCAATGGCACATGTAAGTCATTACTAGCAAGGATCTCGAATTCAAATTAACATGAGAGCTGTGTCATTTGTAGTTATGTCAACAAGTCGAGTCGAGCTGAGTCCGAGGAAAAAAAAGAAGCTCGGGCTCGGCTCTAGTTTTGTGGACCAAGTTTTTTTTTTTACCTAAGCCGAGCAAAGTCCGGCCAAAAAATGAGGCTCGGCCAGGGCCTAAGCGAGCAGAACTGGCTCGATTTTTTTTTTAATATATTATAAAATGTTAAAATAGCTGCCTGCACAGGCAGCTTTTTAAATTTTTTCAGGCAGCTTTTTAATTTTTTTTTAAAAATAAATATGTAGGCAGCTTTTATTATTTTTTTTTTAAAAAAATATGAGCCGGGCCCGCCCATGTGGCTCGCGCGACTCACATGTGATCTACTGTGAGTCGGTATTTATAAATAAAATATTCTATACAAGCGCGTGCGACGTTCAAAAAGTAATTTTATGTACATGAGAAAAGACCATAACAAAAATTGAAATCAACATTCGATAGACGGAATTGAAGTAAACACCGAATATTTATGATAAAGTGGAACTGATCTCCATTACTAACTTTATTGAGATCATTAAAAAGCTGGATTCTGTAGTTTCTTTTTAGTTCCATTGATTTTGGACCATCGATGTTGGGTATTTTAAAACAACCATCTTTTTTATTTGCCTTTTTTTTTTTTTTCTTGTTAACTCCACTAAATGATTCAAATTCAAATGATGAAACATCCATCTTCTTAGCTGAAAATTTTAAAACACATCATGTGTGATAGAAATTAAATTCTGATTTTGTATCAATGGGGGGCAGTTCAAATTGACACATTGTGGACCATAAAGGAAAAACAGTATGATGACTTACCTAATTGAGGTTGCTTTTACAAATCATAAGAAAAAAAAAAAAAAAGAATGCCTAACTTTTTTTGAGAATACGAAAAAATATTTAATTATGTAGTAATGAATCTAACGGAATGACCAAAAATTATTCAGGTAGTCGATCGACACTTAGTTTGTTTCTCGTTTTTAGAGCTACACTATAAATAATTTAGGTCAAATTATGAAACGGTAACATATTTTTCATATATTTTACACTAGTTCAAACCTAAAAGTTTTTCTTTACTTTTTCATCACATATATCCCACCAAACTATCTTTTGAAATAGTATTCAATTTACTAGTGACAGTCCTTATTCTAATGTCACGAATGGTAGGTCGAGACTGATATTCTTTAGTATGATTTAGTATGTGTTCGGTGCAACTTAACGAACATGGGTAGGAGAAGTCGATTAATGTCTCGTTATTCCCTCAAATCAATTTGCTAGATACTCAAAATTTCTTGCCAACTACTTTTGAATTTTTATAACAACTTAAAATTACTATTTCTTGGTGTGTAATGATGGTTTAGATAGTGTACAAGCACCTTCTTGT
The DNA here is from genome assembly GCA_903798395.1 of Fraxinus floribunda. Taxonomy (NCBI): domain Eukaryota; kingdom Viridiplantae; phylum Streptophyta; class Magnoliopsida; order Lamiales; family Oleaceae; genus Fraxinus; species Fraxinus floribunda. The sequence goes on along the minus strand of CAIGRS010314430.1, from coordinate 1,549 downwards.
TCCTATACAACACTTGTTGATTTATCTAATTTTTCTACTAATGCTTTGGTCAAATGCGTCGTTTTCATTTGGAATAAAGAAAATATTTAGTATAATTTACCAAAAAAAAAAAATAGTTTTAATTTTTTTGACATTTCAAATAGATTCCAAGTTTGCATTATTATTTTAGACAAAAGAATTGTGGTTTTGAGGTTATAGTTAAAAGTCACTTCCATGTAATATGTGTAGAACCACGTGTACAAAAATTGAAGGTTGATGATTCATGGTCGAGAAAATTGATCAAGAAGTCAAATGTTCATCCATTCAAAGGTCAAGTACCCTATCAAGATTTAATTTAATGCCAGAATATTCAATACCCTCATCATACAACCATATAATTGAGGCTTCTTTCTTAATTCTACTGAGTGTACAAAAATTGTACAATACAGAAACACATCAGACCACACACAAACAGGTAGAACCTGCCATTTTTTGCAATATTTAAATATATTGTAGGGTCCACTATTTTAGTCTATTCTGACCAATTTCTGATGCTTCTTCTTTTGTATAAGTGGGAAAAGCCTTTCTTGAATCAAACCTCAACATATTTTTTTTTTTCCTCCATCTTTTCTTCTTGATTTTAAACACATTTTAGCTTAAATTTTTTGGCAGAGATCATAGTAAAAAACCCACTTTTATCCAGGGATTAATCTTAACTTGGGGCATGTATGTTTGTCCACTTATATTATGCGCCTGTTTGAAACCCATTTTGAGTAGAAAGGAATTTTTGGAATAGTGATTGATGTAAGAATGTGTGGTGGAAAATTGATGAATTTTTTTTTATTTGTGTGTAATATTATTTTATTAAGAGAATGTGTGGTTGAAATGAAAAATGAAAATAAGAATGAGAAATTAATGAGTGTCAAACGGGGCTATGTTTCTTTTTCTCATCCAACTCTGCTGACTCTATTACCCCATTGTTTATTGTCTCTTTCACTCATTGCCATTTTTTCATCTGCCACATTATCCTCTCGTGTCAACTACTTCATGGTGTTGTGTAAATCGGTGCCAAACTTTGTGATGAAGTTATCTATGTTGTTTGTCCATATGTGCATTTTTATGAGACTTGATGTCGTAAGAATAGTTTTGTATAAGTACGGTATTTTTTCGGCAAAATATGCCTGGACGGAAGGGAACGAGGATTGGATCTCTCCCGATTTATTAATACACAAAAACGACGACATACGTTTACGATGAGGTGAGTGTGAAAAATCTCGGAGATGACTGCAATACGCAGAAGTTTCTTACAGATGTGATAGTAGAGATCTCGAAGGAGAATGCGAAAATTCCAATGTTTTAGAAAGCGTAAAGCGTTGCGCAGCGTCGATGCCGAGAATCAAGAATTATAAGATTAAGTGTGTCAATGAGAAGAATAAGCGTCATAATGCGTTTCGTATTTTTAATATTATTTTAATTATTTTTAAGACATTAAATATATTTTTATATAAAAAAAATTTATGGAAAAAAAAAGGAGATAAGGCACGCTTAAGCACTATAGTGGTAAACAAAA
>CAIGRS010314427.1:0-13510 GCA_903798395.1 Fraxinus floribunda | reverse complement strand
CAGTCTACCGAGCAATTAAAGTTTTTTATTTTTTCGTTTCAATTGTTTTAATTAATTGAAATCCATTTTGACATACATTAGAGTTTCCAGAGACTATTTAAACGCTGAATAATATAATTTCATTTTTTTCAATCTCAAATTTACAGTTTAAGACAGTCTACCATATAATTAAAGTTTTTTTTTTTTTTTGGTGTTTCAAATGTTTTAATTAAGTATATATCCATTTTGATATTTTTACTTAAACATTAGGTTTTCAGAGAATATTTAAACGTTATCTGTTTCATTTTTTGAGGTTATTAAAAAAACTGGATTAATCGAATTTTTTTTCTTCTTTAATAATAATAATAATAAATCACTCCAACCTTCGTACACACAAATTCATTTAATTTTCATTTTTTTTTTCATTTACAATTAAAAAATCAAACCTTCTCAAGTGGAGGTTTGGAGGCATTTATCCAATTAAAAAATCAAACCTCCGCTCCGCGTGTGAAGATATTTTTTTGCAAATATTTTACTTTTTTTTCTTTTCTTTCTTCAACCCAGTCAACAATGGTAGGAAATGAAAAAGTCCATGCTACCCTTTTGTTTTGTCCTTTTGTTTTGTTTTGAAGAGACGCGTGGATGTTACTGAATAATATTTCACAGGGATAAAATGGGAAACCACATGAATTGATGGGGATAAACTGGGCAGAGTTCTGTATGCCTAAACAAACCAAGTGATTTTTTGGATGAATTATAAGTTGAAGTTCATGTAGAGTGATGGGTATTCTTGATGCTTATAGCATATTTTGGATCGAAGTTAACGGTCAAATACTTTATGCGGCCTCAAAAAATCACCCCATTTAGAGATCTCAAGTAATATTACATTGGAAAGTTCGTCATTCATAAGACATTAAAATTATCGTCTTTATCAAAGCTGTATTTTTTGTTAGAGAAGCAACTTCGATGTTTGAGCTCCTTGATCTAATTATGAGCTTATACAAAATAAGTATTTCATGAACAATGTTTTCGAGCCAAATCATATATATCACTCCATATTCACAAAATAAGTTGCTTTTAAGTCTTATTATTTTATCCTGTAAGTGTTATTAAAAAGTTGCTAACTGAAAGCTAATTCCTGTAATCCTTTAATGAAGTGTTTGAATTTTTTCTTTTTGGATTATTACTCACCAAATTCTCCCCTCATGTCCTATTATCTCTGAAATGAAATTTATCATTTATTTACTAATGTGAACAGAATGGAATGCATTCCCTTTGTCCAGCTAATTAATCACTGATTTTTTTTTTTTATTTAGTCAATTAACTTTCATTCTTTTTCTCTTATACCGCCCGTTGATGCATTGATTATACCATCCAAATTTGCAGAAATGCTCATTTTTTTCGCAAGCCTAATGCATTATTTACATAGCACGATTCTTTTAGAATATCGTATAAGCTAGCAATTCTATTACTTTTACTTTAAAAAACACAACTAAAAGTCGTGTGATTAATTTTGGAATAAAATAGAAGTTAAGCCAGCAAAGTGTTTGTGATTTTAAGCCCAGAAACACTTATCAACAAAATACATAATAATAACAACAGTTCTCTAATCGGATAACCTTTCAAATAAATTGAACTGCTGAAGTAATTGAACTTGAAAATTGGAAAAGACGATACAAACTCACGGCTTTTGAAGAGTCCCAAGAGCCGACGAGTGGTGCGGAGCCATAAAAATGGGGTATGATATCGTCATTGACCTTATCAATCCCAACTTGAGAGACNCCCGTGCATTGCACGGGCATTAAACTAGTACTATGTTAAAGGAGTCGTACAATAAAAGTGATAACAAAGCTATTCTACCCTGGGGCGGATGAGGCGGGGGCAAGCCCCCAGCCCAAATGAAAAGTCTGATGTTTTAGCCCAGATTCTATTTTAGCCTAATTAACTTAATTTACAGTAACTTAATTTTCCGCCTTAGTCCAATCATAAATAGTCCGAATTTGGTTAAGTACTCTATATGTATAATTACAAATTCATCTAATTCACGTTTGTTGCAATATGAAAAACTCATTATCAAGTTAGGTATTTTATTCATTTATATTTGACCAAGTTTAAATAGTTCATTCCAATAATATATATATTCACTTGTTACTTATTCATACTCATAAGTAAAAATTTACTTATTTTGAGCAACTTTTATGACATGAGTTTATTGAAAATTTATAAATTGTACCCTACCCCTATTTCATTTTCTGGCTTCACCCCTGGTTCTACATATAATAATAATATGTACTTTTATTTTGTTTGAATTTGTCAAAATGTAATTTTCAATTCTTTATGAAAAACAATATTTTTGACAATATTATAAACACTTCCTCCATTTTAAAAATTGGAAAAACTTTTTACTCGCCCCTATTTGGGCTCCATTAAAATTAGTTTTTAGGCAAAAAAAAAATGTATTTTGAAGTAGCGATAAAAAGCAAAGTTCATTTCACATTTTTTTTTAAATCTTATGCTATATTTTAAATTCTATTTTTCTTTGTTCATAATATCAATGTAAATGAAAATTTTGTTTTTAGTTTAAAAAAAGTTTTAATTTTGTGTCCCTCTTTTCTTATGAAAATATTTAAATTCATAATATTGACAGAATTGTTCAAAATTACAAATTTTAGGATGTTTTTGAGCCACATTATTTTGAAAGAATGTATTCTGAAATAGTGGATTGATAGAGAATGTGTGGTTGAAAATGAAGGAAAAATTATTGATGTGATGAAAAATATAATTTTATTGAAAAATATGTGATTGAAAATAAGTAAAAGAACGAAAATGAGAATTTTAATGTGCATCAAATAGGGGCTTAGTAAAACTCAAAAGAGACTTTCGTAATTTATAATTTTTTATATCTTTTTATATGTTTTATTGAACATGAAGTGACAAATATTCTTATGTTCAAAATTAATTATAAAAAATAGTCATTAACAAAAGTGAAGCAAAATCGTAAAGCAATTTCTTCTTCTTTTCTGTTTCAAAAGTTGCTTATCTTTCCTCATTGTGAAAATCAAATAAGAGTCATAGTTCATTTAGTACTTGATCATTGCTTCTCATTTCAAGATGATTTACTATTTCGATAATTACTATATTGTAAATGAAAATATAAAATTCCAAATCCGTTCATCTCTCTCTCTCTCTCGCGTATATTTTCTATTATTAGTCCACTCTTACTAATCCATTTTAAATTTCTTCATATGTTTATTAGCACAAAACATCTCTTTCAATGCAAAACGTTCATCTCTTTCACTTTTTGACATTTTCACATTTTATTCCATAAAATAAAATGTTCTTCCATCAACCTACTGTGAGTTGCTTCGTTAACTTAACACAAAAAAGAAAATCTCTTTTCAAAACTCAAGGGTAATATAGTTTTCACCTTGAGACAAACCCACAAAAATATTTCTCTTTATCCTCAATAGAGGTTTGAATGATACTTTATACAGATCCTCAAATAATATATTAAAGAGATTTTAGCCTCAAACTCTATTTCATCATATTCCAATTTCGGGTTAACTAATACATTTTTCTCTAAACTTATTTTCAACCACATATTCTCTTTATAAAATAATTTTATACGTAAATCTAAATTTTTTTCTCATTTTTCAATCACACATTCTCAAAAAATCACTATTCTAACTAAAATCTATTTTTATCAAATAATGGGACTCAAACAAGGGCTTAGTTTCACTTCTCCTCTTTAGTTTTCAGGCCCTGAAGGGATGCATCTCTTGCACTTTTTTTCTTTTTATGAAGCAATTAGGACTCAGTGTCTTCTCTTGACGCTATATTTATTAAATTCCATCTTTTCTTTTATTTTTTTTCCAAGATCGCTTCTTGTTTTCTTAAATTAATCGAAGTTGTAAAGTTTTGCCTAAAGTCGAGGCTTTATTTTAGATTGCAAAACAATTTTTTTACGTGGGTTTTGTCTCAAAACTTTTCATTTATTTTTAATTTTGAACTGCAATACTAAATTTTGAATGTAATTTTTGTATCAATTTTCCTATATGTTTATATATTTGAAATAACCGAGGCAAGTTTTCAAATCAATTCAATTTAATAACCTTCGTTAGATTCCCCTACTCAAAATTTGAAATTTTCAGTGTGCGGTAACATTTTGTTTAACTCTCACTTAAAAGGTTTTACTTTCAAAGTGACAAGTCCTAGTAAAATAGGAAATTGGTATAAACCAATTGAGTTATTGAAGATAAATTGGCTAAAACTATGTCATCCTTAGTTTTTGAAAAGAAAATTTGATTATTACGTTGAGTTAACGGAGCAACCAACGGTAGTTGGATGAAATGACATTTTTTATAATGAAATGTGAAATGGGGATGAAAATGCCAAAAATAAAAAATAACACACGTTTGTGCAAATTTCTTCAAACCCCAATCTTCTCCCCTCCTTCCCTCCACACACAATCTCCCTCCCTCTCTCCAATCATCCATTTCTTAATCAATAATCAAAATTTCAAATCTCATCCTCTGCTGCTGTAAAACAAGAAAAGGGTAAAAAAAAAGTAAAAAACCACCACCACCACCCAGTCCTTCCAAGTAACCACAGACAGAAGATTCCCATGAATAAAGCATAAAACTCATTCACGGACCATACAACCACCCTCAAACCTTCATCTCTGCAGACCTTTTTCTTCTAAGTTTTTATCCTTATATTCAAAACCATATTCTACAAATTTTGAAGGAAAAATCTTGAATCTTTTTGTAATTTTCAAACCCTAATCCTACTCTGTTATTTCTTGAAAATCCAAGAAAATCAGTAGATTGGCCAGAAAGTTGGGGAGTTTCCATCTTGGCACTTCCCGAATCTCCAAGATTTTGAGAGGATTATGTCATAGATGAAGGACATTGACAATAATCCATCAACCCCAGGGAAGTTCAAGATGGAGAAATCTCCATATAGCAGGCCAAGACTGCGTTATTCTCTAGCCAAGCTCACTTTCTGGTCCTTTGTTTTTATAGGCTCGATCTTCTTCTTGTTCTTTAGATCACCATCTTCTTCATCACCTGTCCCCTCGGATCTCTCTAGGAGATCCCTCAGAACAAGATCCTATGCTGGCCCTGCTTGGGAAAAAAGGGTCAGGACCTCAGCTAAAATCAGGTCAAGAAATGGAATTTCTGTTTTGGTCACTGGGGCTGCAGGTTTTGTAGGAACCCATGTCTCGACTGCTCTAAAGCGCCGTGGTGATGGCGTTCTTGGGCTCGATAATTTCAATGATTATTATGATCCGTCCCTTAAGAGGGCGCGACAAACGCACTTGGAGCGCACGGGGGTGTACATTGTTGAAGGTGATATCAATGATGTTGCCCTCTTGAAGAAGCTTTTCAACATTGTTCCCTTCACCCACGTTATGCATTTGGCTGCGCAGGCTGGGGTACGATATGCCATGGAAAATCCTAGCTCCTATGTGCATAGCAACATTGCTGGCCTTGTTAGTGTTCTTGAGGTTTGCAAGAGTGTCAATCCTCAGCCTGCTATTGTGTGGTCGTCTAGTAGTTCTGTATATGGGTTGAATACCAAGGTGCCCTTTACAGAGAGGGATCGGACGGACCAGCCTGCTAGCTTGTATGCCGCAACTAAGAAGGCTGGTGAGGAGATTGCACATACTTACAATCATATATATGGACTTTCAATTACTGGATTGAGGTTCTTCACGGTTTATGGACCTTGGGGTCGGCCAGACATGGCATATTTCTTTTTTACTAGGGATATTTTGAAGGGGAAGTCAATTCCTATATTTGAGGCAGCTAATCATGGTACAGTTGCGAGGGACTTCACCTACATCGACGATATTGTAAAGGGTTGTTTAGCTTCATTGGACACTGCTGAGAAAAGTACTGGTAGCGGTGGCAAGAAGAAAAGGCCTGCTCAATTACGGGTGTACAATTTGGGCAACACATCTCCTGTGCCCGTTTCAAATCTTGTGAGCATTTTGGAAAGGTTACTCAAGGTGAAAGCAAAGAGGTTGATTATGAAATTGCCGAGAAACGGGGATGTGCAGTTCACACACGCGAACATCAGCTTGGCTCAGAGTGAGCTTGGCTATAAGCCCACAACAGATCTGCAGACGGGGTTGAAGAAATTCGTTCAGTGGTATCTCAGGTACTATGGCAATGGGAAGAAAAGCACACAATGACAATCATTTCAATTGTGCGGTAGAATCACTTTATTGGTGTTCACTTTGATTCTTAAGATTTTTTAAATCTATTATCGTTTGTTGTCCAATTACCATGTTTTATCTTGTTGATTTTATGTGAGGAAATTCATGATCCACGGGGAAGAAGTTTATGTGGTTGGTGGGCATTGCTTGCCAGGGCAGTCTGATCTGTATCAAAAGACAATACCAACTTTTGTTCTGTCATGGGCATGTATTTGTTGTATTATTACCATTGTAGCATCATTGCTAATACAGTTAATTTGCTGATTGATGGATCTGTATCTTATATACGAAATTCAAATAAAAATAGCATAGATACTTTGGCCATTCTTTCTTTATGTAGATTCAATAAATGACCATCGACTTCACTTGTTGCGTAATAACTTGTGCTAATTTAGGTAATGAATCTATATTTGATCTTCGTGAATTATTATTTACCAGGATCTTCCTCAGTTTCTATTTGCATGTTCATATGTGTAGAATTATGCTTACATTGGATGAATTTTACCTTGTTGAAGTGAGAAACTCTTCTGAATCTAATTTAGTATTAAAGTAACTCAGTCTTGGGGTTAATTAAGATATTGAGCATCTTTAATGGGACCCATACCCATAGATTTAAGAGGTCAATCACTTGCTGCCACTTAATTGACACTCTACCGACCATGAGTAGTCTAGATAAATAGCATTATTCTTAGTATTATAGTTCAAGGATGCGTATAAGGATGTACTGTCTAGTCAAGCCTTTTCATTTGTCTAGTGGATGATTTATTACGGAACAAACAGAATGTCAAGAGAAAGGATAAGGAGATACTACCATTTTAAATGACATTACTAGGATGATTTAAATATAAGCTGGCAATTATGGGATGCCTTGAATTTCATGCTTACCAGAAGGTCAAAGCCTGTCCTTGTAGCTTGTGAAGACAGAATCTGGTAAGTTCTTAGTTTTGAACGTTATGAAATTAAATCCCCGAAGGTTTTCTTAATCGAATTAGGTTTCTAATCCATGTCCTCTTGACACCTTGCATAACATGGTAGTTTGTCATCATCTATGTCCTTTGAAGTATGAAAATGATAGAATTTAGGTACTACTGATCATTGTAAAATGTTGGAGTTTCAGAATGATAACAAGAAAACAATAATAAACTATTAACTATCCCTTATTCCAATAAAATACGGGGCGGTTACATGAATCCATATTTGCCACTTCATGTAGTTAATTCTACCACAACGAGAAACACGAGCTTTTTGTAGTTATGGCCATTTTAATTGTGGCAATATTCTTCATTTTTATATTCCTTCCACTTCAATTAAGACTTTCTTGAAGCAGAATATCATCTAGTAAAGTAGAGATTGATTGTTCTAAAGAAAGGCTTACAGGAAAACTGAAAGATCACAGTATTTACTATTATGTCTGTCCTGGAAGTAATTATTAGTAACGGTGTCCTTGGAAGTTCTGTGGAAAGGCATGATTTGAAGAATGTGGTGATGAATTATTGTGAGTCCACAAAGAAAGTAGCTGATAGTTTATCAGGTTGGTGGAAGATGATTATCTTCTTCTTGGAGTGATTATTCGTAACAATATGTTCATAATTCAAACCACCAAATATAAAAACGGGGAAACAGCGAACCTCTGCAGAATTATACGTTTAAGGAGCAGTTTTAACTGTTGTATCATGGCTTAGTTTACGCCATACACATGACATGCCAAAGTGCCAGTATGAAATTACTAACAGCATAGACATCAAACCTCCTGCAAATTCCAAGAAATTTTACCGATGCACAGCCATGACACTACATTAAGTGGATTTAGTAATCATATTTGTTGGGTGCAAATTATAAGCATGAATTATATTAACAATATCTTTTACGCGTGTAGAACTGAACAGAACTTCAACTTATCAAATACATAAGGTAGAAATGAGAAATGCATGAAAATAAATACGGTCGAGAAAAGAGTTGAACTCTTTATCCTTAAAATGATAATGTCCCTATTGGGTGCTAAAGGTTTTTCGACATTCGTCTCTCAAAATGCAAAGATAACGTTTCGGAGCACTCCAAATTGCGTAACTAATGAACTTGAAGTTGGATTTTCTTCTCTACTTTTGAATGAGTTTTTATGCAATAAAAACTTTGATTGTGCAATGATATAGTGTAATGTAATCAATACATACAATATGAGATGGATTTAGATCACCAAGATTGTCCAATTTATAGTGGTTGAGGGGTTCTGCCAGAAGAGATACACTTCGAAATTTAGCATGTTTCATGAAGAGACATAGCTCTTCAGGTTGCCCGGTTGGCCACTCGAGTGCTCAAGGTAGGGAAGCGACGGTTTTATATGTTGAATTCCCTCTTTTCCTCCTATCTTTAGACAATAATTTCTCATTCATTGGAAATTGGTTTTGATATTTTAAATATATTACAATCATCCACTCAACGAGTAGAACAAATTAGTATATTCAGTTGCATGATTTGATTATCAAAACGAATCCAAATATATAGCAAAAGTTGATACAAATTCAGCTTTTATTAACTTCCCAATGACAAGCAATTAGTTGTCATACTAAGCCCCCGTTTGACTTCTTTTAAAATAAAACAATTTATTTTTAACTATACATTTACACAATAAAATAATTTGTACGAAAACTCAAAACTTTCTCACTTTTTAATCGCATTCTAAAAAAAAAACTACTATTTCAAAACATCATTGTTACACAATAATGACCATCAAATACGGGCTAATTGGAACGTTATATCTCACACGAATGAACGGTGAGATTAGATTGCACATTATTTGTAAATGTCGAATTGATTATTAACATCTTTCATCCACCAAACCAATTTATGTTAGTTATCTAATCTCTGTCCGGGCTCCATTTTTATTTTTATTTTTTTACAAAAATTCATTTTTAATCAAACATTTTTCAATTAAATAATTTTATACGAAATCTAAAACATTTTTTTTAAACCACGTATTCTCTGAAAAACCATTTTTCCAAAATACATTTCCTTCCAAAAAGGGGAGTCAAACACGAGCTTAATTATTTCACTTTATTAACATTTTTATTTATTTGTACTCGAGTCTCTGTTTAATTCAGAATTAAAATTCAAGTCAAAGTGAACAATTAATTTCAATCACATACTTCATAGAATATAACTCTGAGGGGTTGCTTAATTGGTTAGGTTTTGGGTTTGTTCCCCAATGGTTACCAATTCGAATCCCCTCAGGACCATTGAGGTGAGTACCAGTTGTAAACTTCAGGGCCCTGTGGGATTAGTCGAGGTGTGAAAAGCTGGTCCGGACATCCACGGTTTAAAAAAAAAAAAATACTTCATAGAATGCATAATTTTTCAATACAACTCGTTTCACTAACATTTATTAAAATCTATTAAAAAATTAATTTTATTTAGACCATGTAAACGAGGTATGATTAAACATTCGTTAATGACACGAAAAAAATACAAAATATAAGAGGTGAAAAGGAAATAAGGTCGACCTTAAGGACTCATTTGCAAATATTTTCTCTTATATAAAAACCCTCCGATTCTTAATCTCCATATGCACTCTAGGGCTTTTTCTCCCTTGTAAGCGTAGTTCAGCTCCACGCGCAGCCGCCGACACCTCCAAGACTGCCGCTGTCATGGGTCGTATGCACAGCCGAGGGTCTTCTCTCTTTCTTTATCTAGTTACGTATACGCATACATGAAAAAATATCCATTTAACGATTATTTCTCGTTTTTTGTAATGTATGTTATGCAGTAAGGGTATTTCAGCATCAGCACTTCCGTACAAGAGGACTCCACCGAGCTGGCTCAAGATATCTTCTCAGGATGTACGTAATTGCACTTGCATATTTGCTTTTATTAATTACAATCCAAAACAATCTGTTTCACTTCGCGCCATCGGCATTTTTTTAGTGTTTGTATTTATTGAGACAATGTTTATTACCATTTGTGTGTTATTTTAGACAAAGAAACAAAATGTGGATCCTATTACACTTACGTGTACATATGGGAGTCATGTATCTTACTTCTGGGATCAATTCCATGGAGTTGTGTGATAGTTCAACAACATCTCCATATTATTTAGTAATAATTTAACAGAGTAAAATTATATGAACGAGTTCTGTGAAATTAACGGAAGTGTAAAGATAAAATGTTGCCTACGGAGATGCTCACCGACCCCATTTCTTTGTAAAAGTAAGTTCTAATGTTATAACATAAGGTTGAAAAGTAATGAAGGAAAATGTGCAGCTTTTCTTCCCTAGGCATAACCCTTGACTTGAGTTTGGGTACTATTTAAAGATACATGGATAAAAAGAGAGCTAAATAGTAAGATGGACACATTGAGCCATACTAATTTTGTTCTCGTGTCTGTTATGACTTGACTGGCACAACTTGAGCTAGAACTGTTGTGTATCAATTGAATTGATGTATCCAAGGATTAATTTGGAAGCAATTTATTAGACCAATTGTGAGCATAAATGTTTTCAATTTTTAAAAAGTGGGTTTCCAATATTCTAGATTTTGCTTATACAAGTGTCAAAACAAGCTTGTAGCCTGACGTGGTTTTAGTTGCAATTATTACTGAACAGCGTTGAGTGCCCTCCAGGCTACAAGAATGCAAAGCTCAACTTTGAACAAAGATGTTCACAGTAATTTGCAAAATTGAAGATGATAATCCATTGCACTGTGCTGTTTGGTTTCATGTTATTTTCAAATCTTGTATGATCCTTATCTATACTATTTTATGTTACTGTGATTCCTGATCAATGCATTTTTCGTAATAATAATTTTTAGGCCGTTCATTCTCTTAGTTGCAGTTGATGGGTTTTCTTCAATTCCTTCTCAAGGCTTATTGTAGACTATTAATTTTGCTTTCTAATATTTTAAGCTCTCTCTATTCAGGTGGAAGACAATATCTGTAAGTTTGCCAAGAAGGGGTTGACACCTTCTCAAATTGGTGTTATTCTTCGTGATTCTCATGGAATTGCACAGGTGAAGAGTGTCACTGGCAGTAAGATTTTGAGGATACTCAAGGGCCATGGTAAATTTTCTGCACCATAGGCTTGCCAGTTTCAGTGTCTTCTACAGATATATGAATATATTACCTTGTGATTGTTACTGATTCCCAGGACTTGCTCCTGAGATACCTGAGGATTTGTACCACCTCATTAAGAAAGCTGTTGCTATTCGCAAGCATCTTGAGAGGAACAGGAAGGACAAAGACTCCAAGTTCAGGTTGATTCTTGTTGAGAGCAGAATTCACAGGCTTGCTCGCTACTACAAAAAGACAAAGAAGCTTCCACCTGTCTGGAAATAGTAAGTTCAATTCCCATTTCTGAGATTTTTATTTGGATGAGTTTTCGTTCCCAAGCTTTGTCAAATGTTTTGGACTGCATTTTGATTATAGCTAAAGATTTGTCAATAATTTGTTAAATATGATAGCGTAAATATGGTAATTGACCTGAATATAGAAATGTATAAAACCCAATGCAGAGATTTCAAGTGTTTTAGCTTGATCACATCGACGTTGTATTTGCCAAGGCATCCAATTATAGTTCAAGTCAACGACTAGGAAAAACGATTACCAGAAATGACCTTAACTCCTTTCTTAACTTTGGCTTGTGTTGCAAGCAGAAATAGTGAACATTGAGACCTGCTGCCGTAATGTTATTGTGTTTCTTGATGCTTTTATTTTGATCTAGTTATTTAAAATGAACTGAACCTCTGTGATATTGTGATGTTCATTGATCAATTATAGATTTTTTTTTTTGCCCTAGGCTTCTTTTATTTTTAGCCATTTTCGTATAATGCATGCATTTCTCCTCTTCGTTCGGAATACAATTATCTGGTCTTTATTTTTCTTCTTGTTCCTGCAAGTACTCATTTAGTTGTTTTCCCTTTGCAGTGAATCTACCACTGCAAGCACACTTGTTGCCTGAAGCGGGTGCATGATGGAATGTTGGATATGTAACATGAGTATTATTTCTGGAAAAGAGCGGCTAGTAAATCCTAGACTGTTTTTCTTCGTAATGTTTTTGGAAGACTTGGTATTATTGTGGTAAACTGGGAATATTGCCAAGCTTGTAATGCAATTTTTATATGATCTTCCAAGGGGAACTGGAGAATGACCAGTTTGCACGATTTTTTCTATATGGACCAGTTTTAGAAATGAATGATGGAAATTAAGACAGCTTTATCCAAGGCAAAAATAATTTATTTTAGGAGTGACGATGAGGTGCATGCCCCATTCCGTTTTATATAAGAATATGCTATATGGACATAGAAGGAATTATTTCCATGTGATGTGGTGAAATATAAGTTGAATTAAATGTGTGGATATGAGATACAGCCTATTTAATTTATTATTTAATGTCGCCTCACATGGGAATCATTCCCACCCGAGGAAAACAACAAAAAGACTTCACTTGTCTGAAGGCTTCATTTTGATGATTTATGAAGACATTGTCATGATTGCTACCTGATATTTCTGAGGCGTTTCAATTTTTCAGTTCTTTTTGGTTGAAGTGTGAATGTGGAAATCAAGATATCTAAAATAATTCTAATGAGCTGGTGCCAATTAATATCTTATACCAGTGAGAAGACCATTAGTCCAAGCTTTGGTTTGAAAGCACAAATAACAACAAAGAGCACCTTGTTGTAGCTCGTGAATTTAGCACCACTAATAGCTGTGCTCCGGTGCTACTTCAATTCCAAAAAAATACTTGGAAATGGGGTAGCGTTGTCCATATACAATAATGTTCTGCTTTTCCTGGTCTCTGGTCTGGTACAGATGCATTTTAAAGAAGAATATGCAAAGAACTTCGAAAGGATTGGAGTTGGTTGAACATAGATACTACGTTTGGAAGTACGTACTCTGCAGTTTAGACAAAAATGCAACCGTGATGCTGAAATATTGGGTAGATAAGGGTGGTATGCGAGTAGGTAAATTAACGCTCCAACTGGTGAAGGTGGAACGCTTCTTCCTTTCATATAATTCTGATAGTGTCTGGCTTGCTTGGTGAAGCAAAATCGAGATTCACATTTTCAATTATTCAGTTATTGTTAGCAATCATAGGTTATTTTATTTGTTGGCTGATAAGTGTATTTTATGAACTTATTTAGAGTCCTAAAATATCGATATTTGGTAGTTCTTTTGATAAATTATATCCTAAATTGTTGTATTTTATGTTATATAAGTAAAACTCAATGGTTGAACGAAAAATCGAAAGGATGAAGAGAAAAATGGCAAAATTCAAAGTTCGGGACCAACTTGAAAATATCCCATAGTTGATTTGGACCAAA
>CAIGRS010314425.1:0-12080 GCA_903798395.1 Fraxinus floribunda | reverse complement strand
TTCATTAAGGATAACTAAATACAAACTAAAAAGTGATTCTTTAGAATCCTATTCGAGTTTAGAGATAAGTTAATTATTGATGAATTAGTTATTAAGGGAGTGTTCGGTAGAGATTAAAATCGAAAAATTAATCATTTTGTTGACTTTTACTAGACAAGTGAGACACAATAACGACCATATTTTTAATTTTAATTGAATTTAAGTACGATCGAACACACCCTAAGTTCTTGTTTCGTTTGAATTAAAATTTTAAGTGAAAATCAATAATTAATTTCATCTACTTTGATCAAATCTAATTTTAATTTACACACCAGATAGCATGTTCAGCAATTAATTAATAATTAATCCAAGTGATGTGACTGGCTAATATGAGAGGGGAGGGAAGGGGAGGGGACCCATAAATCCAACATAATAAAATGGGTGGGGCTCACTCAATAATCCAAATAAGCTGATTCTGAATTTGAATTGACTAGGTAAGAGACAAAAAGGACTCAATTACATTGGAGAAATTTGGGATGGAAACCCATAAAATCTTTGTCCTTATTTTTGTTTTCATTATGGTATTTTTGTAGTTTAGCAAAACAACAAGGTCTACATTGTATCTTGTCAATTAATTGTATTTGATTGATATAATTTTTCACCTAAAAAATATTGAAATTTTGGATCTGTTCGTTTGACTTTATTTTTCATGAAAAGTGTCCATTAAATGGATAAAATTTATTACAATTGAAGATATAATTTATTTTTATTGCCAAAAAAAATAAAAATAAAAAATTGCCTAGAAAAGTTTTTCTCACCAAACTCATGGGAAAAACTTTTCCTCAAAAATCAAGAAAATGTAAAAAACCAATTCTATAGAAAATTTAGTCAATCAAACATGCAAAAAGGTATAAATGAAATTTAATTTTCATTTTTCATAGAAAATATAGCCCAATCAAACATGATTTAAATGAAACACGGATAGTTATGATTTGTATTCCAATAACAGATTCAATACACAACCAATTTTCAATGACGAAGGCAGTCACATAATCATTAAGTCATTATTTGTCCCTCCCCCATGAGAATATACAACACCAAAACTGTCAGGAAAACATAATTTGAATTGAGCACTAGACCTTGAGTTAAGCTACAAGAACACCCCCATGTACCCGCCCCATGCCCCCTTCTCACAATGGGGGCCCGCCTGTTGTTTAATTCACCTCGGGCCCCTCTCTTGTGAGGGGGGCGGTGAGATCATGTACCCGGACGTGTAACATTTAGCAAAATTCCTAGACCTTTGTCGGCTTGGTTGCAGGAGTTCCCAGTGAAACCTTAGCAATGTGTGGCAGGGGTTTCCATTCCGACTATTTACACACACAACTATACCCGTAAATTCAATGATATTGAACTTCAACAACTAATGTAAATGAAAGATTCTTTGGCGCTCTAGGTTGGGGAGGGACGTTATAGACACATTTTCATACTTTGTATCTAGAATACTTCATTTAATTTCTTCAGCAATATTGGACTTTGACGGTATTTATCATGCACTTCAAAGATAAATAGTAGTCTCTTGTTCGATAAGATAGACAACACAATATTGAAGAAAAAAATACATTATCTATTGTACTATTCAATTATGTCCAAAGGACATTCCAAACTTCAATTTTGATGCTTTCATTAAGTTAAAGTTCCACAAAAATGATGGATCACATTACTAAATTTATACAGGGGATCTTAAACTAAGATCTCTACTGAAAGATCAAACTATACAACTTGCAACTGCAAAACATGCAGGCTTTTTTTTTTTTAAATTATTATTATTACTATCTTCCTTCTTCACCCCTATTCTAAAGCGTCCATCAACAAAAACAAGCTGTAAAGTTATTGAAAAAAAAAAAGGAAAAAAGATTAGGAAGTTTTTCACACTTTGAGAATATTATCTTCACTTTCAACAGATTCCTTCATACTTTCCCCAGTCTTTTGACTAAGAGCTCCAACTTCCTCTGCGTCGAAGCTCGAGTGGACACTGTATAGAACATAAACAAGCACCGACAGGCCTGAAAAGAATCCAAATCGGACATAGGATGCTCTATCAAGAGAACCCAACAAGAATATGTTAAGGAAGATGGACATGGAAGGAATCCATGGCATCAAAGGGACCCCCCAAAATTCAGGCTTTCGAGCTTGTGGGACCATAAAATGGAATAATTGTAGAACTCCAATTGCCAAAGTGATACAAGCCCCGAGCATGAAGGCACTGGGCTTACCTGATGGCCCGAAATGCCAGAGGAGGGTAAACATGACAGATGTGAGAGTAAAACAAGACAGGAATGAAATGGTTGGCCACGGATTTGTCGTTCCCACAGTAACGTAACGCTTATATATCACCGCATTTGCCACCATGTAGAAGACAAATAGCGTCCCAATGGATATGAGATTCAGTAGGATGTTTAGATCAGTAAAAAGGGCAATAGCTGCTGTGAAGATTCCTGAAGAGAATTTAACAAGTACGAGTATATATATGAACAATTTAACAAGAAAGAAGAAAGAATAACGAGAACAAGAAAAAAAAGTAAAAGATCAAATATCGACCATCCATGAAAAAAAAACAATACATACATACAAAATGGTAAATAGAAAAATGGGATGTTGACAACCACAAAAGGGACTTGATGATAGGAATAATTATCTAATGGTGGCCCCAGTCGACAAAATCTTGATCACAAAATCTTTAAAAGTTAGTTTGGAGCATCAATGAATGAACAGCATTTCCACCATTCTCCTAGCGATCCTATATACTAAGTCATCACTCTTAGCTCTACCAATTTGAGAAGAATCATATGATCTTTCCCTTTCGCAAAAGTCAAGGATAAACTTTTATTGATCAGCAAAAGAATGACATCATCTCTTACTGTATTTTCATTTTTTTATTAGGTGAGGTCCGCCTATCTCAATATCAAAAATGCTAAAGCAATAGTTTCATCCACTAACTTCCAAATCCAATGATAATAAAATTTAAAATAACAAATTTCATCCAAAAAGTTAATCTCACTAGAATGGTCCCAACCAAAAATAGTCAAGTTCTAACTCCAATATTTCAACCTCCAAGGAATTTCAACACGTCCTTGCACCAAAAATTGGCCCACAAGACAAAAATTAGTTGAATGAGAATCAAAATCTAAAGATAAACCATAACCCCGTGCTTCAAACTGAAACAGTTCTAAATGGACCCAAAATCCTCGAGTTTCACATCGATTTGCGAGCTTATAAGCACATTGTACACCCTGTCTTAACTCTACACGAAGGATCCAAAGTAAGAATTGACTTTCGTTCAAGACAAGATGGCTTTATATTAATTCTTGATGGGCCAAGTTCACATCAATTGATTGACTTATGAGTACAATGTATACCATCTCTTAACTCTTATAGGGCCAATTTAAGAATGGCTTTCAATCGAGACAAGACTTTCAATCAAGACAATACGACTTTTCATTCTTGACACGATGGAGTCCACATAGGGGTGGCCTCGACTATAAGCAGTATATGCGGCCCCGCGTAGGCTAGGGCCCTATTATATTAATGCTTTCAAAATATATAGGCAAACTCTTAAAAGTATGTAGAAGGCTTCATGTGAAGTAGGCCTAAAGTTCAGAAAATCTCAAGACTCGCCTCGGCCTTGGGTCCACATCAGTTGTTGGACTTATGAGTACATTGTACTACCTCACTTAACTCTGTAGAGGCTCTAATTTAAGAACGGAATTCATTTAAGACAACAATTTTATGTTAATTCTTGACGCGCTTGAGCCCCACATCAGTTAAAAAAAGTGCAAGTAAATGCAAGCGAGGACATAAGAAAAAAAGGCAAGATTTAGCAAGTGGGACAACATACCAAGGAAGGCGGAGGCATTAACAGGCGTAGAAGTCTTAGGATGGACCCTCGCAAACCATGAAGGGAGCACGCATGACCGTCCGATTACACACATGTAGCGTGCCTGCCCCAACATCGCCACCAAAAGCGACGTCAAAATACCAAAACTGGCCCCCACTCCGATCACATTCGACACCCACCTCCACCCCGCCGACCCCACCTTAAACGCCCCAGAAAACGGCGAGTCTGGATCGATCTGTGTCATAAATATATAATTAATTACTGTTTGACATTCACGTACAATCTGTTGATAATGACGACATTATTATCGTCACTACTTTCTTGAAAATCTGCACTGCAGGATTGTACCTAATGAATTAAATTATTTTAGTCATTCAAAAACTGGTCTAGAAAAGAGTAATTACCATGTCATAAGGGAGAAGGGAGGACATTGAAGCAGCCATTAAGCAGTAAAGAACAGTGACGATGATAACCGAGCCGGAAACTCCGACTGGGATATCCTTAACCGGATTTTTGACCTCTTCAGCCATCGTGGAAACGGCGTCGTAACCGATATAGCTCAAATACACCACAGAAGCACCATAAAACGCACCAGAAGCACCAAATGGGAAAAACCCGCCAGGATTGTTCGGGTTTTCGGGTTCAGTGAAATTCTTCCACTCACCTCTCCAGAACCCAATCACTATTACGAAAACTATGAACAAAATGTGCAGAACAGTTAAAACCATGTTTAACCATGAGCTCTCTCTAGTACTGCAAAAACCCAGGAAAAAATGAAATTAATGAGGCTTAAGACCCCGTTTGATATGGCTTAAAATCCAATTAAAATTGAAGATATGGTCGTTATTGGATCACACCCGTCTAATAAAAGTCAACAATAACGACTATATTTTCAATTTTAATCTGATTTTAATCTCTACCATACACCCTCAAATAAAGTGAAAATGATGACGAGATATTGGTAGAAAATTTACGATGTGCGTACCTGTAGCAGATTACGAGAGTGAGTAGTAGGACCACGGCCACTGCAACAAAGTCAATTTCATTGTACCCTTTTGGTAGGCCATGGATGGTGAACCTTAAATGGGTATTTGAGATTCCCAGCGCAGTACATAAATAGGCTGTGAATCCTCTGGCCGCCGCCGCATTTGATAGTACGTAGTCTATTATCAGATTCGCACCGGTTAAGAAGGCCAAGAATTCACCTGCAATGGCACGCCGCACATATATGTATTTAAGACGAGGAAAAGGAAAAGGTTTTGATTAGTTACTGAAATATGAACGTGTTGTATATGAAAATGTAACGGACCAAAAGTTACGCGTATGTAGCTAAACGCGCCGCCGGCGACAGGGAGGTCCACGGCAAACTCTGTGTAGCAGAAAGCAGAGAGTAGAGCGCAAAGGCCAGCAATGGCGTAAGAGAGGATGACAGAAGGGCCGGCATATTTTCGACTGGCGTGGCCGGTGGTGACAAATACTCCGGCACCGACCATACCGCCGATGCCGAATCCCATTAAGTCATACCACCGGAGGCTTCTTTTCATCTCCGTTCCAGACCTGGCTCGAACCCGCCTCGTCTCTTCAAAAGAAGTCGAGACCGAGCATGCCCTTCGAGCCAACCGTTTCGGAGTATCCGAGAGTGCCCGGATATAGGAATTAAAGCTAGAGAAAGAAGAGACATGGCTACGGCTATCCATAAGAACCATACACTACTCTCTCTCTCTCTCTATTTATGTAAATCTTTTGAGTGTTAAGAGTGCAGAATGCGTGCCAACTGCCACGGTTTCTTGCTTTCTTGGATAGAGATGAGGACAGGGAGAACGGCTATATATTGAGTTCACAAAGTTCACACCGAGAGGGTGGGGTGGGTGAATTGTGAGAGACACTCACAAAGAGACTGATATTGGTTGGATGGTAAACAAACGTCCACTTGGTTTATGGGAGGAACCGAAACTTTTGAGGGTCCCCAAGATTGTTTTCGTAGGGACATTATGGGATTGGATAAATATTAATTTTAATTACATGTTATACTATTTCCACATTATAAATATTTACTACTACAACGGAATTAGTGTCATCACGTGAACTATAATGTTAAAAATAAGTAATGCAACATAACATTATTCCTAAAGTTCTTGAATGATTATAGTTTTACGAGGAATAATGTCCTAGAGTCGAAACAAAAACTTAAATATGTAATTTATAAGTATAGTCAAATGAACATAGTTGATTTTTTTTTTTTAGAGAATTATTGAAATGAAATATCTAGAATCATGTGCTAATGTAATCTAGGTAAAATTTTCAACCTAATATTCCTCATCTTCTTAAAGGAGAAATATTGTGCATTAATCTAGATGGTCAAAAAATTCTCATGTAAAGTATTTTAATAGATGGAGATTATACATTCTCATTACTACAAAATGGACTTTGAGAACGTTCTCCCTATAGAATTCGAGTATTGACGGAATTGTTATTACTGCGTTTAAAATCTAGTAACATAATGTTGACTTCAATTGATGCTAATAATCTTGAAAGATAAGGAATCGATGCTAGTAATTTTGAAGAAAAAAAGCCAAGAAGGGTGATATTTTCTTCAAGAACGTGTAAATCAGTAGTCGGCCATAAAAGAAAAGATTAATAATTAAATTAATTCCATTTGAGGAATAATACAAGTATCCATGAATAATGATGAACATGTGATTTACAATGATTTTTATGTTATTTTATTTTTTTGCATATTATTGCAAGTAGTAGCAAATATTTCTTGTCCTCAAAAATTACATTTAAGTGGACATGCTAAAGTGAGTAATGTGTGGACCAACTATTTGGAAGTAATGAGGATAAGCATTTGTTTGGAAGATGTTAGGATAAGATTAGTCCAATGGTCAATGGCTATTCAAAAATATTTTCAAGTGCCAATTATTTCCAAAGTAAATTAACATTTTTTCAAAAGATAATTGAAAATACTCAAGGACCACAAGAGATCATCTGAATAAATATCACTTTTTTTGTGGTTAAAGCTTTTGACCATACTAAGAAATTGAATTTAATTTGCATAGTCGACTCTCCACAATTCACACGAGACTAAACTCACTCACTCTCACTCTGTCACTCATAATTTGTTTATCGAACCATTCTTCTCTTCTCCTCGACTATGTTTGCTTCAATTTTTAGCAGACATTTATTTAGGGTGTGTTTGAGCCACATTATTTTGGAAGAATGTATTTTGAAATAGTAAATTGAGGGAGAATGTGTGGTTCGAAAAAAAAAGTTATTGATGTGATAGAAAATATTATTTTATTGAAGAATGTGTGATTGAAAATTAGTAGAAGAATAAGAATCAAAATTTTAATGTGTATCAAATAGAGACTTATTTTGTGAATAAGATTACAGAAGAAAAACATACGACTTTTATTATTATTATTATTTTGTGTTTTTTAGAAAATAATTAGGGTCATGTTTACACAAAAAGCCGCAGCTGTTGCATGTGATCACGTGAATCTCATCATGCTAATTATAAGAGGAGTGCTCGTACAAATCTCACTTCATCTTTCTTATATTATACTCAATTGTCATGCGTAAACTTGCAAATACAATTTTATAGTATATAATAAAAATTCAAATGATATACTATTCGTACATAAAAAATAGTACATATGAGATTACATAAAATTGTGTGAAAGGAAAAAATTGACTGTGTTTCAAATTGGCAAATGATAGACTGATATATGGCATTATGTATTCGCTTGTATGAACATATATGTATATATAGCAAGATCCAAATTCAAAATGGAAAATCACTTTTTAAATTACTCAATATTAGTTTCGGAAGATTTTTATTTTGTTTTTTAACTACTGAAATCTCAATAATATTTTTGTCAAAATAAAATTTTATTTTAAAAAAAAAATGAATAATTTTAGTCCAAAATGTTGCGAAGAGCAAAAGAAAAAAGAATGCCAAATTGTTGATATACAGATGTATTAAGAAAACGTCCGAACAAGGAGAAAAGAATTCACGAGCACCTGATTCTACTACAACTATAGAGCATTGAGGTTCAATTGCATGTGCAACTACGGCTTTGTGAAGGGTAACACACAAATTCAATCCTGACAAAAGTGGACCTTGTGCAGAAGGATCATGGCATGTTTGATATTTTGTGGAAGATATCAAGCAGCTATAGAGACGATTACAGGGCGAATGATCCAAAGTTATCGTGAGGGAAATGGAGTGACTGGGTTGCTAGCTACCCAATGAAAGGTTGAATCATGATGGATAGATGCTTGTTTAACCACGTGAAGTTGAAGGAAAACTTTAATGTAGTGGTTCGAATAGACCGCTTGAAACTTATATATGTAAGGTATCAAAATTTTGATTAAATGTTGTGATCGATTGAAAAAGTTTGTTCATTACATTCACTATAAGGGAGGTAGTATCTCTTTTCTTTTCTTTTCTTAGTTGTTCTCAAATCTCTCCTCTATTGATACAAGTTTTGCAAGTAAGGTTGGCACATCTCCTCCCGTGAGTTGATTAGCATGGTACTAGAGCCAATAAAAGACATCAATTCAGGTGTTGTTGTCATCCCTTTATAATTAGGGTAAAGCCATTTGTACAGAAAATGGCGTAGTCATCCCTTTATAATTAGGGTAAAGCCATTTGCACATAAAATGGCTACACTCTAGCTTACACATATGTATGTGTCAAGAGATAAGCGGTTAAATGAAAAGTGTTTTTTTTTTATTTGTAAAAAAATGGTGTAAGATGGTGTCAAGTATAAATTTCGTAAATTAGAGTGTAAACGGGAATGTACATGTAACATGATTGTTATAATTATATCGTGCATATTTGATATTTGAAAGAATCTAGACACAAAATAAAAGACGAAGTAGTGAAGTGGGAGTGGGGTGCTGAAAATAAAATTCAAATGACTAAGCCTCGATTTGGTTTAAATTTTTTAGAAATTTTGATAAAAATTAATTGTAAACTGTAACTTCAATTTTAATTCTTATTTTAGCCGAACCAAACGGGGCTGAATATACTCTTCAATTAGGCCATGTTTGATTGCAACGAATTCCATGTAAAATGTCACATTCGAGGAAAATGAATTCTACTTTGACCGTTTGATTTCAACGTGGAAATGAAAATCGAATTCAAGTTACAACCATTAATTTCATGGAAAATGTCACATTCGAGGAAAATGAATTCCATTTTGACCGTTTGATTTCAACGTGAAAATGAAAATCGAATTCAAGGTACAACCACTTGAAACTGCATTTTCTTTGTTTTCATAGAAAACGAATTCTTATGGGTTCGGTGAGTTTTTTATTTTCCAAATAATATGGAATTAGAATTGCTTTCCACATTTGTCCATCAAACGGACTCTTAAAGTTTAAACTTCTGTATGAACAACTTGCAATTAGATATTTGTGGAATACGACTATTCTGGAGGTTAATGGAAAATTATGATCAGTTAAGGGTCATTAGACAATAAATCAATGAAATAAATACAACCAATTATCTTTGCACTTCATGCTTATAACTTTCGTTTTGTCTTCATAATAACCCAATTATATCGAAATTGGTATATTGCACCATTCACCAATAATAGTGTCTATTTTATTAACTTTATTAATATAAATAATTAGAAACAAATTAGATTGGATTGAAAAAGTTGATTAAGATCTTAGTGAGATCACCATTACTTCATTAGCTAATCACACAACTATAGAAAGGTGGTAGGAATAGGACACACCTCATTATAGTAAAGCACCATTAAGTGACGAAATGAAAGTACTTGAACAAAAATTAATATAATTTGCAATATCAAGAAAAGGAGAATAGATATTTAATTTAATTTACCAAACGTATGCAAAGAGATTTGCTAATCTAACCCCTTCGAACAATTGTTCTTGATGACGCCACAATTTTATTTTTTTCAGTACTATTAGGATCCATTTGAGAGTTTTTTCATCGATTTTGATCTTTTTGGATGGCACCGTTTATAAGATAATATAAAAATTGGTGGTTATTATTTTTTTTTAAAGCGTGGATTCTGGATTATTTAAAAATCGCTCAAAATTAGTTTAGTGTAATTTGGAATGTATTTTCCAACCCCAAAATTTATGATTTTTGGCTTTTGAAATTTTCTTACAATTTTACGTTCAATAAAACAATTATTTTTAACATACATATTTTTTTTTCAAAACTATCTTGTAAATAAAAATACAATAACTAAAATTTATTTATAAGCAAAAAATTACTTTATAACTAAAAAAATTAAATTTCAAGTAAAAAATTATTTATAAGATAAAAATAACTTTTGTGTAAAAAATTGCTTATAAACCAAAAAGTATTACTAATAACACAAAAGTTACTTATAAAATATGAAAAAAAAAAAAATTACTTATGTGTAAAAGATTATTGCTAAGTACAAAATTAATTTATAAATGTAATATTTACTTTAGCTAAAAAATTACTTATTAAATATAAGCAACTATTTATTTTTAAGTTAAAAATCAACTATATGTAAAAAATTACTTATAAGTAAAATATCATTTACAAATAAAAAATTCATACAAAATTATCAAGCATGGATTGAATTCTTTTAAAAAATTGCTACTAAAAATCACACAAAAGTAGACACCTCGCAAATGTCCAAAATCGATATTTTTTTAAAAAAATCATATCTGGTACCTCAAAACTCCCAAACAGCCCCTTAGTGTCTTCTAAAGTCTAAACCCCCTTAAAAAGGTGTGTCGATGAGAATGAATGAACATTATTAAAAATAAATAAATAAAGTTGAAATCATGTCGAACCATTCAAAGCTTATCAATTATGATATACTAATATGTGGTCCAGCAAGTCTACAAATAAAATAATGTTTTATCATATTATAAATCAATCGATCATTTTTCAATATTACTTATAGAATACACTTCGCGTTGTTTAGGTTATGTTATGTCATGCGATGATTCTATCTCACTTTTTTGTCAATGAAAAATATAGTCTCAATTTTAGACTGTCACTCGACTGCATACGTACGTGTTTTTTAAACACGAAGACAAGAATTAACAATTTACATAACTTTTTTTATTTAAAATTCATTGAAGAAAGGTACACACGAGTTATACATAAGACACTTCACTTTTCAAAACCATATTTTTATTTGGTGTCATAAGATTGAGATGACCAAGATACAAAAATCCATTCAATTAACATTATTATTTTTCAACAACCATAATTAATGAACCAACCGTATGTTACGTTTCAATTGAATGCCAGAAAAAAATGCCAAGCCAAAGTGGGCAGCTGACGAACTAAAACTGAAATGAGACACAATGAAATTACTTATATTGGTAAGTGAAATTACAATATTGTCCCTACATTGACAGGTGTAAAGAAGCGTGTTTAATATTTTTTCGGTGGAAGATTAAAGGGAAATTATAAAAAATCAGATGTTTGAATATTAAAGAGTTCAAAAATCAGGGACCAACTTTCACTATTAAAAAATCAGGTATTTTATTAAAACCTAAACCTAATTTATCACAACTCCCTCACGCCTCTCTCTCGCCTCCTCTCATCTCCTCTCCCCATCTCCTTCCCCCTCTTTTCCCTTCCCCTTTTCCCTCCTTCCCCTTCCCCTCCCACACTCTACCTTCTCTCTGCGTCGCGACGACAGCGTCGCTGCAGCTGTTGTGTTGTTGCAGCGTCACGCGACGCTGCTTTGAACGGAGCAGCGTCGTGCGACAACGAAGCTGCTCCGTTCGCTGCACCGTCGCGCGACGCTGCTTTGGACGGAGCAGCGTCGCGCGACGCTGCAGTTCGCTGCTTTCTCGTCGCGGTATCTCCTATTGCAACAGTAGTGGTGGAGCTGCAACGATGGAGTGGCCTGGATCTGTACACATCACAGTGGCGCAGGGGTGACGACGTGGTGGTTTGACTGTGGATTTTTATTGGTTGTGTGTAGTTGATGGTGGTGGCCGTGTGGTGTAGGTGTGACAGGTTTGGGTTTTTTGTTGGGTGGTGGTTTATGGTGGCTGGTGGCTAGAGATTCGATTGTGGTGGTGGTCGTATTTTTGTTGGCAGTTGATTGGATCTGGTAGTGATGATTTGGTGGTGGTGATGTGGTGTCGGTGGTGGTGCTATCGTGGTGGTGGTGATGATAGTGACCAGTAGATTTCGCAGTGGCGAAGACGAGTGGAGGCGGCG
>CAIGRS010314396.1:0-20826 GCA_903798395.1 Fraxinus floribunda | reverse complement strand
GACTGAAATGTATTTTGCCCACCCCACTAAATAAAGTATTATTGCGTATTTTACTTTTACGTGGTTTATTACTTGTAAGTTGATGTTTTGATCTTAACCAAAGGAGTATACCAACAAGGCAACTTGTTTATTTGGACTGGATGCAAAACTGATCACAAAGTGAATTGTGGACTTCACTAATCTGAAGGCTATTTGTCAAATAGCTAATTTTGCTGCCATAGACTTGGTATTCGCATTCTCAATTGGTGAAGCCTCAATACAATGTCAACGAGTCGAGTCGAGTAGAGCCGACTTGCAACTGCCTGCAGACTGCAAATCAGGCAGCGTACAGGCAGCCACGCTGCCTAGTTTTATTTTTTCCTTTCTGGATTGTCACGAGCCACAAGGGCTGGTTCAAGCTTTTCCCGAACTGAGCCACTGACAGCCCGAGCCTACAGCAAAATTGACAACACTACCCATAAACAGGACCTACAGTTGAATGTAGAAAGAGAAATCATATTCAAATCTAGTAGTATTCCATTTCTATCTTTTGAGGAAGATAATGGCCCAAGTTCTCATTTTCAAGAGGCTTGGCAATCTACTAATTGTGGAGGTGAAATTTTGTTTCGATACAAATGACGTGGTTCTTTCTTTGGAACGTGGAACGCAATGTCAAGATAACGGTAGCTCGCTTACTTTATTTTGATGGAGCCTATTGGTCAGGTGCTGTTGACGATGCGATTTGAAATATTGAAAAGGTGGAGTAAATGAGGAGATGAGATTGACGAATCACATGGAAAACTTTAAAATCAATGGGACATAGTGAGTTTTCAGAAAATGCAACAAAAGATATACCGTTGATTGAAGATGTAGATTTTTTAGACAACTCTTGTTGTTATGGTCCTTGTGCGTACAATTGGATTTTGTATACTCTATACTTGTTATTTGTATTGGACGCATGAAAGTGGTGAGGTCTCATTATGCTAATTCAGTGCCACGATACACATAGAATGTGAGGTTACACAAGGATGAAGTTTGGTGATACCTTGGAGCTGAATTATGTAGTTTTTCCACACTAAACTCTTGGCCAAACAATTGAGGATAAAACTTCATTAGTAATCAGGAAGAAAGTAAGAATTCTTTTGCATATTTGCTTATGTGATCAACAAACAAAACTATTGATTTTGATGATTTTTGTAGGATTCTCGCCTTTAAACATTCAGCTTGTGTTTGGCACCCATTTTGAATGTATTATAAATTTTGGAATAGTGATTGATGGAATAATGTGTGGTAGAAAAGTAATGAAAAGTTTTTAATTTACGTGTAATATTATTTTATTTGAAAAATGTGTGGTTATAATTAAGAAAAAAATAAAAATAAAAATAATGGGTGCCAAATTTAGGTAGTATATTTTAGTGTTTTGGAAAATAAGTAATTGGGAATTAAAGTGGTATATTTGAAATTTAAATTAATAACCATAAATTTGTAATAACAAAAAAAAATCGAGTATAAGAAATAAATTTCTCATTTAGATTTACTCAATAAAAAAGATAAATATTTCAGTACAGATTTTTTCTTTAAAACAAAATTAAAACTTTTAATTTAATTGTCACCAATAACAATTCTGTCTAATTAAAATTTTGTATAAGGCTATTTATATTCATAACACAATTTTTATTTGTTGAACCACATTTTAATCACAGTTACGATTCTCAATCCTTACTCATTGTAGCATTAATGTCCTAACAATTTTTTTATGACATTCTTATCCTTGAACTTTCAGCTAGTCAACACATTTTGCATTTGATAATAATTTATATATAAAACGTCCATTGAAATAGCATATAACAACTTCCTTTCCATTATATTTTAGAAAATAAATAAAAAGGTACCAAAAAAATAAAAAATTCCCCTCATTTTAAAGATTGAAAAGAATTTATTCTGATATAAATAATAGTCAAGGACGAGATGTACTAAATAATGAAAAGTTGAATATAAGAATTCAACGAAAAAATTAAGGAAATAATTAATACAACGAGCAAAATCGAGGAGTTTAACTTCAATTAAAATGCAGCTAACAAATAAAAATTTACGGCGTGTTCGATAAAGATTAAAATCAGATTAAAATTAAAAAATAATCGTTATTGGCGATTTTTATTAAACGAGTGACTGTCAATAACGAATAATGCCAACGTAACCGGTATAAATTATAGAAACTTTTAGGGCTGGTACATGGCCGGGACTTTGCGGGGGCGTGGGCACAAGGGAGCCAAGCATTCACTGTAAAATTTCTCCACTTTGATTCTGTTCATTTTCTTCTGATCGCACCCTAATTGAAAAAGCTTGTATTCTGTTCTGTGAAAACCTTGAACCTCTCAGGATCTCTCTGTGTTTGCATTTGTGTAATGGGGGCTTCAAGGAGTTTCCATGGAGCCTACAACGGTAGAACTATAAACCGTGCAATCCCATGCATCCAAAGAAGATTTTTGTCAGGTTCGATGAGCAAAATCCATGGCGGGGACTCGGTTTTGCCAGTCTTGATAGTAGGCGCAGGCCCTGTTGGACTCGTTCTCTCCATTCTTCTCACTAAACTCGGTAATGTTTTCGGTTTTATTGAGGTTCAATAATAGAATATTTACTACATTTCAATTTCATGTTTCAAATTTCATATATTATAGCCTAACTTGATACAAGGATTTTGATTGAAAATGGATATAATGCTAATTTCCTGCTATTATAAATTTCATATATTATAAATTGTTTCTGATGGGTCAAGTCTGCAGTTTTGCTAAATAATAGTTACTTTTGGTTGAAACTGACCTGAAATGATGAAATGATGCTAAATTTGTAATTGAAAAATTGAAATATGCTAACTTTTTTCTATGAATAATGGTGTTTCTCAGGTGTAAAATGTGCAGTTTTAGAGAAAAACAAGGCCTTTTCAAAACACCCTCAAGCTCATTTCATTAACAATCGGTCAATGGAGGTTGTTTTCACTCTTTCTTCTAGTGAGGTTTTGCTAGATTGAGGCGTTATTAAGTGAAGTGAAGTTTTCGTTTTGATGTAGATTATTCTTGTTAGGTGTTCCGAAAAATAAATGGCTTGGCCGATGAGATTATGAGGTCCCAACCTCCAGTGGAATTTTGGAGGAAGTTCATATACTGCACTTCACTCACGGGTCCTATTCTTGGTTCAGTCAATCATATGCAACCTCAAGGTAGGATTTATTGCAAATAATCTATATGGAAAGAATTACAATTTTATAGATTGATTATCAAGTGTTAAAACACAGGGAAGAAATTACAAAGAAACCACATACCGTTCTTGAGTCATTTCTGTTCTTCCCCATTTTTCCACTTGTATTTCACAAATGTGAGAAAACTGCTCATCCTTCTCTGTTTTTTTGCATTCGTTCATGGAATACAAGCAATTAGAGCCCAAACACCGTGCAAGCCATGTCTATCCGTAGCTTGCTATTATTTTTAAATGTAGAAACTTTTGTTTTGTGCAGATTTTGACCGAATTGTGAGTCCTGTTGCTGTTGCACATTTCTCACAGCACAAACTTATCAGATTGCTAATTAAACAGCTCGAGAACACAGGCTTTCAAATTGCAAGTGAAGAGTTGAGGCCAGATGATGTTGGGCTTGCAGAGCCTGAGGTATTACTGGGGCATGAGTGCACATCTATCAACACAACTGATCATGGTGTAACCGTGACTACATCTTTTCTTAGGGAAGGAAAGCATATGGAGAAAGATTTCCGATGTGATTTCCTTATTGGTACTGATGGTGCAGGAAGTACTGTTAGAAAGCTCATGGCAATAGACATGAGTGGTGAGAAGAATTTGCAAAAACTCATCAGTATCCATTTTATGAGCCAAGACCTCGGGCAGTATCTGATCAACGACAGACCCGGCATGCTGTTTTTTATCTTCAATACTGAAGCTATCGGTGTTCTAGTCGCTCATGATCTGAAGCAAGGGGAGTTTGTGTTGCAGGTAGTGTGAGTTTTGTTTGGACATGTTTGATACGCAGTATTAGATAGGATTGGATATACAAATACAAGATTTTGTCTTCGTTTTATTTCTTAGTAGTCAAGTACTGTTCAATATACACAGAAAACATGACATTTATGTTTTGGGCCGTTTTATAATGCACGTAAATTCTTTGGTTTCACC
This sequence comes from Fraxinus floribunda, assembly GCA_903798395.1. Classification (NCBI taxonomy): domain Eukaryota; kingdom Viridiplantae; phylum Streptophyta; class Magnoliopsida; order Lamiales; family Oleaceae; genus Fraxinus; species Fraxinus floribunda. The sequence continues at coordinate 16,668 of CAIGRS010314396.1, read as the reverse complement.
TTTTGTACTAGAAACTCAATAAATTGAGTTTTCACTGATGTTCTGCAGGTGCCTTTTTATCCGCCCCAACAAAAGCTTGAAGATTTTAGCTTCAAGGTATTTTTGTTCTTGCAAGTGAGAAAACTAAAATTTTCTGATGATGTCAAATGTCACCGATGAGTACCTTAGGTTGAGATATATGCCGAACGGTAATCAGAGCATGTTTGGCCAAGCTTAGAAGATTGTCATAACTAAATAGTAATTTTTAAAATAAATAATTTCATATATGTCAACATTGGAAATAATTAACCCCATGTTTGGTTTTGCTATTAATCAGATTTCTATTAGATTTTGATAAAAATTGATGAAATATATAGTTGAAAAGTTGATAAAAGTTGCGGGTCATATGAAATGTGTGGTTAAAATTATGCCCCAGTTTGGTTTAGATAAAAATCAAAATTTTGTAGATTTTGATAAAAGTCGATGGAATTTGTTGTTGAAAACTTGTGAATTCCATGAAACATGTAGCTAAAATAAATGGTTGACTTTGATTTAGATTGTTATGTTACTTTTTGATTTAAACCAAATGGAGGCTAAGTAACTTTTACCAATTTCTAAGCTTGAAACGTTTTGCTAGATGACTGCTTTGGAAACTCTAGGTAAATGTTAGAACTGGCAATTGCCATCTTCATGATTGTTCTTTTGAAGTAATTGCATTGTTGTAGATGTGTGAGATATTAATCTTCAAATTGGTTGGCCGAGAGCTTGCAGACATAGATGTGATGGATGTAAAGCCTTGGGTAATGCATGCTGAAGTTGCTGAAAGATTTTTATCCTACAACAACAGGATAATACTTGCTGGTGATGCTGCTCATCGTTTTCCTCCTGCTGGTGGTTTTGGTATGTAATATTTCAGTCGGTATTTTTTTTTTGGGTAAATAATCTCCACCATAGCTGGATTTATCACTAATTCTCTCACCTGTTTATTCAAATCGTGTTAATACGAGTTTAAGGTTTCACTTAACAGAAGAATGAAAGAAGGAAATTGATGTAAATGTAATCTTTATTAGTGCGGGATTAATTGGAGTTTGGCTTTATTAATTCTGGAGAAAATTGAATAGAATTAACCTGGAGAAGAATTCTAGTTCGGCTTTGCACATCTAAAAGAACGTTTTTTTATGCCTTCATAATCAAACTTGAAAAATCGTCAGCTAAAGTATGGTTTTAACTGTTTTTTTTTTTTAAAAAAAGCAAGGTTTCTGTTCAGATTATAATTTGGGGCATCTATTATGCTGCAGAATCCAAGTCCCCACTTTATTATATCTTTTGTGAAATTATGGTGGTTGCATTCATGTTTATGTTCATCAATTATTGGACTCTAGAGTTGAGTTTAACAAACTTGTTACTCTGAATAAATAGTGGATCTATGGTGACATCTTCATCAGCCTAGCTTGTATTATTTGACAATATTGTTGAGTAAAATTCACATATGTAGGTAGCTTTTACAAACAGAGACCACAAGCAAAATAAATGCTGCAAAATACTCTCTCAAAGCCACAAGAAATCAATCCTGGCCGTACTAATGGTAGAGATGGCTTGGTCTTTCCTTCCCATTTAGCATAAAGCTTATCATGCCAGTCGAAATAGGAAATAAAAAATTGTTAAATATGAATAGATGCTTAAAATCCCCTTTGTTGCTTTTTTAAGGAATGAATACCGGTATTCAGGACGCTCATAATCTTGCCTGGAAGTTAGCTTCTGTAATCAATGGAATCGCACCTCCATCAATTCTTTCCACTTACGAAATGGAGCGTAAGCAGGTATCACTTTGTGTGATATAATTACTCATCTCACCTCAATATTAATAGTTTGAAAGTGTACTAAGTATTTATGAGAAGTGAAAGTGTAGTAAATATTTGTGTGAATTCCTGTAACTTGTCAGATTGCCAGTTTTAATACAGCACTCAGTCTCCAAAACTTTAAAGCAGCAATGGCAGTGCCTGCTGCTCTTGGTCTTGATCCAGCCATTGCAAATGCAGGTACATTGATGAGCTTAAAGATTTGAATCTTGTTCTCGTATTTGGATTCACTAGTGAGCCTAAATTGTGATATATTAATTGGCAGTCCATAAAACTATAAACAATACTGTTGGTTCAATTTTGCCGTCTGAACTACAAAAGGCATTTTTGGATGGTATTTTTAGCATAGGCCGTGCACAACTCTCAGATTCTCTTTTAAATGAGAATAATCCTCTTGGATCTAGAAGGCTTGCCAAACTGAGACAGATATTTGAAGAAGGAAAGAGCCTTCAACTCCAGTTCCCTGCTGAGGATCTAGGTTTCAGGTAGCGGCATTATGTCATTTATCAACGATATGCTTGTCCTGTTTTAATTACTTTTAAAGTACATACACTTCTCTATGTTCTCGTGAAAACTGATTCTCTCATTCATTTGGCTTCAGTCAGCGCTAAATTTTTTTAGGATATTCTTGGAAACCTAGAAAATGTATCTTGTATCATCTTCGTGTTTCTAATTACCTTCAGTTATTATCCACTGATGGTTTATCTGGTAATTTCATGATGAGTTGGAAGGCTTTCGTGTTAGGTATCGTGAAGGAGCACTTGTGTCTGATGGCAATAGTTTGTCAAGTGCGTCAGAAACACCTACTGGACAGAGGAGGGACTACATTCCATCCACGGATCCTGGATCAAGACTGCCTCATATGAAAATTCAGGTGCTATCAGAATTGACTAGAAGGGTATGTGTAACTTGACCCCTGACCCCTACTAGTTTGTGCTTGCTAGTATATTTCCCCTTTTTCGGTTGCTTGGGGACGTCGGGATTGTTGCCAGACCATGCTTTTCTGGTGGTCCATTTAGCGTACTCTTTGTAGTTAGACCATGATAAAATGTAAACTTTGCTGAATCAGTAGGTGAGAAATTATCCCAAATGCCACTCTATGACCAAGATTACGCCCCAGTTTGCATTTCTTACTTGATATCATCTTTTGCAGGAGACTTTTTCCACACTTGACCTTGTATCTAGTGAAAACGTTCAATTTCTTCTGATTATTGCACCAATTGAAGAGTCCTACAATCTAGCTCGAGCTGCCTTTAAAGTGGCTGAGGAACTTAAAGTTCCTCTAAAGGTAGCTGTGATATGGCCAACTATTGACGGAATTAGCAGAAGTGAAATAGCACTGTCACCTTGGAAGAATTTTTCTATTGACGGAATTAGCAGAAGTGAAGTGGCACTGTCACCTTGGGAGAATTTTGTGGATGCAGTTGAAGTTAAAAGGTCTCCATCTTCACCATCGTGGTGGGATCTCTGTAGAATGACAGATAGAGGAGCCATTTTAGTGAGACCTGATGAGCACATTGCTTGGCGTGCAAAGTCGGGAACCATGAATGATCCTATTTATGAGCTCAAAAAGGTTTTTCATGTTGTACTTGGATTGTAGTCGAGCATGCTTAGTTCAAAATATGTATTTGCACTTGTAGATACATTGAACCGAGTTACTAGATTTATAGGCGTTTTGACTACCGTTACATTAAGTTTTTACATATTCATCTTTATTAATCTATTTTTTCCTCTCTTTCGATGTTAAGACAGAAAATTTCCTATTGATGCCTTCTCATTTTATATATGAGATTTTTTCTCTCTTTCTTTCTTTTTGTTTTTTCAGCTGTAGACAGTTTAAAGATTCGATGCACAATACATTAATGTTGCGTGACATGTTTGATAAGGTAAACAGGTTAATACTTAGCAGAATTAAGGGAAAAAAATAAGTTACAATACTTTGTGCTAAACATATAAATGAATAGGCACTGCTAGGCAAGTGCAAGATTACTGTGACTTTTCTTCAACTGCAACTGATTAGTGAAATTTACAATGCATCAAAACACTGCAATCAATAATGCAGCTTGAAGCTAGTTTAAACTTCATATTCATTCATACAGGAAGAAGGTACATCACTACAAGAATATGTCACTTATATCAGAAAATGCACTATATTTTGGAGCCATAAAGGGATAAATCTGAATCCTGATCCAAGTTATAACTGTAGAGATATATCATCGGTCAAAATTGCTGTTCAGAATGACCTATTGAAGCATCAAGGAGGACTCCATGATATAGTGACCAAATACATAATTGTTGCTAAACCAACTCCCAGTAGCGCACCAGCAACTACCTAAAGTAGAAAGCAAATTTCAGAAAGAATCATGATGTTTTGCTTAGAACTCGTGAAGCTCTCGTGTATATGGGGGACATGATACCAATAAAACAAGTCAGATGAAGAGAGAGGGGGTCTAACATGGCCTATTTTAGTTGTTAAACATCTAGTTCTTTTATTTCTTCTAGCAGATCTAATAGCGAATGAATCAAACAGAGTGGAAAATGAATTTATGAAGCTTGTTGAAAGAAAATGAAAAACCGTTCATGGAAATGTTCAAATCTGGCACAGGAATAAGGCCAGATAAAAGAGATGAGAGGTGTAAAATGGTTTAACATCCTTGACTAAGATCCAAGAACTTGCGTTTCAGTTCTTGAAAACTGAGATCAACATCGTCCCTTAAAACATTACTTATAACCATCAAAATTCTCATTTACAGCATAGAATGAACCTGGGGAGGAGTGGTCTGCTCTCAGCAAGAGGATGCTCAGATGGAAGTTCACATACAATTTCATTTAAAACCTGAAAAATTTATTCCAGCTCATTAGATGTTACTCAAAAAGAACAGCACGAAACTCATTTATTTATAGCTTAACTCAATTATGGGTAAATCTGTCAATATCCACTTCAATCTATTTGCACGAGTACAAACCCACAGCAGTAAGAACCACGTACCTCTGCTTGACGTCCAGCCTGTAGTCTTACACCAGTTGCATCATACATCACCTGCCAAACAATGCTCGTCTAAAAAAACTGCCATAAACAATGTTGACTAAAATTAACAACCAAAAATTGGATATCAGACAGATTGATGACGGGTGACAACCAAACCCAGTGACCAATAAGTATCCATGATCAAAGGTGACGGCACCGTACAAGTTAAATGTACATGTGTTTCTTCAGGAAATGCTAGCACTTTTCTTTAGAAATAATTCTATTTATGAATATTATTTCCATATTATTTCATTCTACTGGCTGATTGTACAATTCAGCATTCCATCTAAGTGCTTGTTGAAACACCTCATCAAAAAGTTATAAGTTGTTTTTATCCAATTGACCTTTTACCAAGGGAACAAGAGGAGTAAAATATTTTTGGGACAAGAGCCTTCTATTTTCTTTGAAGGCTCGCGACTCTTCACAGTTTGTTTCTATTAGAATTCAACACTTAGCCCTTGTTTGGCTACCATTTATCAATTGTCCATAATCGGTCAAACCACTTCTATCCATATATTTCGTAGGACTCATAAGTACTATCCACTTATCTATTTATGATTTAAACCATTTATAAACAACTCCCAAACATGCTTTCAATTCATCAGCTCAGTAACATCAGGATCAACTAAAAGAATTTAGGTACTTCGCCACTCAAGTACGATATTATCCCCATTTCCCAGTATATGAGGAAGAGAACTTTAAGATCTAATTTGAACACTCGAGGATAATAGATGTCAGCCCACTAATCACGCATTCATCTTAGCATCATTTGACAAATTTCCAAACTGAAAAGAAAATCACCAATTCAAAGAGCATCAAACAGTTGACCAAGTCTTGAACCATACATAATGAGTAAATGATGATTTACTCCAAGAATAAGAGGGAAAGAATATATCATAAATCAAGAGATCATACCACACATGCTAAGATCAATGCAGTTGCAAATAGCAGATCTCCAAAGCCCTCTTGCAAGCCAACAGCTACTGCAAGAGCTGTTACTGTTGCTGAATGGGACGATGGCATACCACCAGATGCAACAAGTTGCTTCAGATCCCAACATCTGTCCTTATACCTGCAAGATTATTATAGCCTGAAGACTTTCAAAAATAACTAACATAACCTCGTTATATATCGTTCTTCTGTGGCATTGGGGTTTGATGCGTGTTAGTACAGCATTTATCTATCAGTATATACAACATAACTTCAAGAGGACCAAAAAAAGAAAATTCTTTTATCAACTCTCAAGGTTTCGAGATAAGGCAGTAAGCATTAACTTTCAGGGTTTAGTTCATGGCCTGGACATTGCCTAATAACTTTATAAGTAGAATCCTGAATCAAATCCTTTTTTATTCTCCGTGAGAGGGGCACAGAATATTTGTCAATATTATATTTAATCAAAGTTTCTGTACATTATCGCCTATCTTGTGCACCAGTTCGAGCTCCAACTAAAAAGGCATCAGTTTTCCATGAATTGTTGACAAGTTCTCTTAGATCTTAGGTTTTAATTGATTTGTTCTTGAATATGAATCTATTGAATTATATTTAGTCAAACTGAATAATTCCCCTTCAAGCTTAAATAGGAAAAATCGCACTCATTTAGGGCCCATTTGTAGGGCTTTTGCTTCTCGTAAAAGAAAACTCTTCTAACCAAACAAAACACTTTCAGAATTATCCAAAGCCTAAGAGTAGCTTCTAGTCCCAAAAACAACTTTTGGCTTTTGAAAAACCTGTCAAAGAGGACCTTAGTATTCTTGATTTCAGCATCTTCGTCATTTTTATCATTCAGTAAGGGTCACCCAGAACCTACGAGGCTACGACTAGCTAAACGAAACAAAATAGAAGTGTTGTTCGAATTCGGAAATTATTTCCTCATAGTAATACACACACCTCTTATGTATACGATAAATACAGAAATTCAATATATAACATAAAAATCCACAGTATCTAATTGTGTACACCTGTAACTACTTTGGCATCCTCCTTTTACGAGCTGAGCTAATTTTAAGGATAACTTCTATATATGAACAGGCACCCTCAGTGTTGACGGGGGCGTCGGGGGGACCTGGAAATGTTTAACTTTCAGCACAAATCTAGTTCTGTGAAGTGAGCTAGCTGGGAATATGGAGCTGTGTCGACGTCGATTCTACAAGGTGGGGCCGGGCCGAACGCTCTCCCGCCCCTTGCAAGCCAGTCTCCGCTCTGCCTAATGGGGTTCTAACAAAGACCTGATTCTAACATAAGCATGCAACCAAATATAAAAGATTTAGCAAAGACATACACAATTTTCACAAAAAGAACAACATTAAAGTCATCGATTCCAAGCAAACCAAAATTCATCCACACATGACATGAATAGATATATACACATATATACATACACACAATGAATCGAAGTGTACCAGGAGATGATGAGTTTAAGCGATTGGGCAAGAGCAAAGGCGAGGAGGGCAGACATTAATGGATAATTTGCCAACACCGAGGTGACCTTGCTACTTCTACGCCTGTTGTTTACACTTTGATTTACTCGGTCTCACCCGTCCTCTCACATGGCGTGGGACCCGACCTCCATATGAGAGTACTGGTGGGATCGGGTAAACAAAAGGGTAAATAAGAGGGTACCAATAACTTAATTCTAAGTGTAAACAAACCAACGGTCTGTATGCTATTTTATATCTAATTCAAATAATTAATTTATTAATCACAAAAATTATTTGCAATTCTGTTTTGATTAATTGAAAGAGTAAAACCACTTTCCCAGAAAATATTTGACACATTCGTTGATCGACCCTCACATTGTGTGTGAGACCTGAGTGAATAAAATAAGAATAATTTTACTTGTACATAAAAAATGTACATAAGGTGTACACCTCTCTTACATGGGGGTGAGACCCACTTGTATAAAATATTTTTTATTTAAGCGGGTCTCATCCCTCATGTGAGGAGAGTGTACACCTCTATGTACATTGTGATGTACTACTAACAAAATCGATAAAATAATGTCCGACTCCAAGGTGCGTGTGTTCAGTCATCTCCTATGTTCGTGTAGCATCATCACCACCCATCATTGCCTTTTGCTAAACGAGAAATGCAGTATCCATCTAAAATCTAGCTTGGTTAGACGAAAAGATTGCGGACTTCTACTTCTGGAGAATAAAGTAACAAGAACATGAGCATCCATTAAAATTAACTTGTCTTTCGAATTTCAAATCAAAATTTTGACTGAGTTTCATATGGCGAGCCAAAACTTCACTTTTCAAAGCGAGCCTATTTGCTTTACTAAACACGTATTTTCGTGTACCTACATTCTCAGGTACCATTTATTTGCGTATCGTCTCTCTCTCTCTCGAGCAATGAATTAGAATATGTTATTGAATAAAAAGAAAAGAAGAAAATTTACAAAATACACGCTGCACATAGCTAAACATAATTCCTCGAACAAGAACAAAAAAATTTCACTCTCTCTCTAATCAAGAAATAGGAACAAACACCAATTCTATTAAGAATGGCAAGTGGAAAGGTCAGTATACCTCCAATGGCCTTTATCAGCCTAATAAGAATTAGAACTGTACAATAATTACGCAATTAACAGTGGTACAAAACAATTGGAACCAACAAAACGCGATTGGCACTTATCCAAACAGCCTTCAAGTAATAAAGACGAGAATGTTCCCACCACGAGCATCGGAATGCTTACATGATAGTGCAATTGCACTTCGACTCCAGCTTCAGAGGCTTTACGCTGTCGGCATTATTAGGAGCGCCAACAACACGTGTAGTAGATACATCTGTTTTTTCATCTTTTTCAGCATTGGTGTGAGGCAGTTTTGTATCTGTTTCCAGCTTATTTTGTCGAGCTTTTTGGAACTTAGGAGTACGTTTTCCCATGGTTCTTGTGCGCACATCTCTTCTATCGGGATTGGATTTTCCAACCAACATTACTGTAGGTCGCAAGCCTTCCATCGTTGAGTTCTCTTTCTCTATCGATATATTTGCAGCCTCATATGCCAGATTGTGAACAATAGAGCTGCAGAAAAGTATCGCATCTGTTGCTTCTTCCAGAGTTAGGCTTCTAGTTTTGAGTAGTCCCTGGTCCTCTGGTACAACAGTTGATTCTTCTGCCAGATAAAGAAGTTTCAGCAGCAGCAAAAACGAATAATGTGAAAAGAAAGTCATCCACCGAGTAAGATAATGAGAAGAAAAATAAACTGAAAATATTCATTAAGCCTATCTTTGGCTCATGTTTATAATCTGTTTATAAAAAAACCCATATTTCGATAGCACAAGTATTACTCATACATCATTCATTTTATTTATTTATGATTTAAATTGTTTATAAACATGCTCACATAACTTTAACAAGACTGAGAATGGACCAACTATATAAAATTCCATTATTAAGTAGACAACCAAGTGTCGACAACAGTAGTTTTCGTAAATACACACACGTGTGTGTGTGTGTGTGCGTGCGCGCATTAAGACAAATTATTGGTTTTTTGCACTTGACCACTGATCAACAAATAGCAATATTTGCAAATTGAAATATAAAAATGAAAAAAATAGAGGGAAAGAAAAAGTATGTTTGTGAAGATATATTCGCCAAAAAATAAATAAAATTGAGGATTCATTAAATCATTGCCAAAGAAAAACTTTTCAATAGTCCTATTTGAGGAAAATCACTTATTCCATGAACATCAGCAGACAGCAGGATAGAAAGAGAAGTAATTTTTTTCATTCTCCACCGTGTGAGATTTTATGTGTGCAAGCATACATGTATGTAGTTCACACTTGTGCGTGTATCATACATAGAGAGAGTGCAAAAGTTAACATCAAAGGAATTAACAAAACAAAATGTAGCTATTCTTTAAAAAAGATTAATAATATGTTCAGGTTTAAACGTATTCCAGAAAAAAGTTTGCAAAGATTTTAGCTAACAGTATTTTTGGTTCATGAAGCTTGCCAGTAAACTGATTTGAATTAGGTACAGGGTTCTAGTCTATATATTTTAACTGAAATAAGTTGACTTTTATCCGCCTCGACCAAAAAACATTATGAGTACACTTTACTTCCTTTCTACTTCTCTCTACTTTCTACTCCAACCAAATATACACCAAAGGTCTGCATGCCATGCAAAGTACATATAGAAAACGTGGAACACCATGAGAGTCAGATATTGGACCAAATTTTCAGAGATTTTTTTGAGAAAGTTATTGAGAAGACAACATGAAGTGGAACCATCTGGTATCTACAAGGCTAGCTTCATACGGTTGGGAAGGCATTGCTGCATTAGGTAATTCCATTGCTGGAACTATAAAAGAATTCATTGTGAACAGATAAAATCACTGATCAAAAATGGTAGAAGCCAGGTTAACCTTAGCCATTACAAAATGAATTGTACAAAGGATCTAATAGCATATGATGAATAAACCAGAATCAGTTACAAGCTCAAAACAAGTACTCCCTCAGTCCCAAACTGACTTTTTTTATTTTCTTGTCCCAATTATATAGTTTCGTTTCTTTATCAAGAATATTTTGTTTTGTTCGTTTACTAATATACCCTTATTTAATTTGCTTAGTTATAACCAATTTTCCCCACTTCATCTTGAAATTGTATAAAGATACCTACTTCTTGAAATCATCAAAATACATACACACATTTCCCACTTCTTGAAATCATTCAATTTCTTTACTACTTCCAACAATAATTACTACTAGTTGTTGATAATTAAATAAGGATAAATTAGGAAAGTTTTTGACAAAAAATGTTTTTTCAATAACATTAAATAAAATTTCTTAATCAGTGTGAAAAACAAAACCAACATATATAAATGGGACATAGAGAGTAGTATTCGTATGTATCTGGCTAGAGAGTAAGATTCTTAGGAGTAGAGAAGTGGGAAGGGGAAAATATAAGCATTAAATAGCATTCATAAACGCAAGATATACATACTGAGGGTGCTCTGTCCAGGATCTGAGGTGTCAGGTTCTTCAACAGATGTTATCATATCATCATTGGGTTCTTTTGATACAGAAGGCTGCATTGAATCATTCATGCCACTCTTTGAATTGGTGGAATCAATGTCAGATTGTGAATCAGGAGAAAAGATATCGCCATTTTCAATTTCCATTTCGGATATAGAATCCAAAGAGCTCGGATTAGGCACCTCTGCAACATCCACCCAGTCACATGAATTTGGTGTGGCGTCTTCCCCTAGTGTACAATTCTGGGGAAGTGTTGATGAAGCTTTTATAGTCATGGAGTTACTTGAATGGTTTGTCAAGCAGTCACCATTCTCGTGTGATGCTGACACTTCAAAATTCAAAACTGACACCACTGAAGTATCTGCTATATGAATGTTCATCACATTGCCTGGCATTTCTGAGGCAGTTCTAAAATTGTTATTACTTTCAACATCGGTGCATGTATTGCCTGCTTCTGTATATTCTGAAGTCAATGATTGTTCTCGAAGATGTGTGCATGCAGCCTCCCTGGCATCTTTTTCGACATTGGAAGCAATTATTTCAAAACTATCATCATGAGAGCTTGTTGCCACACTTAGGACCTGAAAACCATGACTTGAAGCACCAGACAACGACGAGAGAGAGCGCTTGTGCTTTGTTAGAATCTCAAACCTGTAATTTTCTAGATCAGATTTCCTGTCATTTACTTGCCGTTGCACACGGGTCTCTATTTGCCTCAAAGGCCCTAAGTCAACAGAAGATGTCATTGACACACTGCCATGCCCAATGGAGCTTCTCATGCTGTTTACACTGTCCCCGACACATGAGAAATCGTCATAACTGATGTTACTTGTTGTGAAACTCCTACTTTGAACATGTCCTTGGCTTCTACTAGATCTCTTCAGTAGCAGAGATGTACCTGCACCTTCTGAAACATCAACCTTTGAACTTGAATAGCCCCCAACATGCTGATGACCAAAGTTGTCTTCAATAGATTGATCATTCACTCGTCGGTTGGTGATAATTAGCTCACCTTTATCCACCCTTAGTGGTGAAAGAGAGCTTGTAGGGGCGAAATTCTGGCTTGGCTCGCTATATGAACGATTGAGTTGTTTGGTCCCTGCTTTACCAGTACTAGTTACTTGCCAAGATTTCGATTTTGCAGTCGAGCAGTCAGCTTCAGGTGGCCCATGTTCTAGAATCTGCACAAAATCTCCTGAAGTATTCTCACTAACTGTCATTGATACCGGTGTAGTAGTTATAGTTGAGGTTACTTCCAAATTTCTGCATGCCAGACAAAGTTGCAGGTCCCCCTCCATTACAAATTCAGCAGAATGGAATGTGCAACCGCACTTAGAGCAAACCATAGTATCTTCAAGGCTGTCAGTGCCTGAAAGATCACCTCTCGTCTCCGGAACTACAGAAGTTGCAGTGATACCTGTAGCAGTGTCATTTTGGCTGCAACTTCCAGTGGCAACTACTACAGAGTGGCCGCCAAATTTATCATCCTGATTGCTAGGTGATTTCTTAAGGGTGTTATAATCAACATCTTCATTTAAAGCATCAGAATGATTCAATTCAAATATTTTGTCTAGCGCTTCAGAAAATTGTCCCTCTACACATTCACTCATCACATCCTGCGGGTTTTGTTCACTTCCTTTGGTATCATGTACACCTGTTGTTACCTGATCAGAACTGGTATCATTGCTAGTTGTAATTGAAGAAGTTCTGGAAGTCACCGAATGATGAGCTGTACTTGCTTTGCCAGCATAGAATGTTGTACTGGGGACACTGGACAATAGAGGCCTAAACATATTCTGAGGACCTTTCCGACGATCCTGTACAAGAAAGGAAAGAAAATGTCAATATAAATAGTTCTGCCAAAAACCACTGATAAAAAGTGTGGTCAGAAGTCATGCTCTCAAAGAACCGGCCGCTGTCACATCAGGTCTCACGTGTCAGGAGTACATCACAAATACACTGGCATTTAATCTGCTATAGTAATATTTTTTCCTCAAATGCCTTCAAATGGTAACTTAACTAGCTGAGAACATTATAATTGAAGATTAAAGGTTTTCAATTAAAAAATGATGTGGGAGGTGGAGCTCATCCAATTCCAATCTAAGTGAATTGTTGCAGTCATAATGTCAAGATGCAGTATTCAAAAAATCTCAATATCATTCTTTTTGCAGTTAAAATCATAAATCTTACAAGTTTTCATTACTTTTCTCTTATCTTTTGCAATAAGGTTTGAACTAGACCATAACCTGTGGCCAACAAGAATTCTAGTTCCACATAATTTGTCAAACATGCATAACCACTATTAGTTGCACACTTGCACTTATTCCTTTTTGTTTGGACATATCAGAAAGCACATAGAGGAATTTGAGATAAAAATATGATACCATAATAGTGATGGAGACACGGGCAAAATGGTCTTTGGAAAAAAATGCCAATGTTCAATCAAGTGTACAAACAATCAATCCTCAGGACCTGCTAGAAAGAATAAGTATCCAAGAACATAGACATTTGAAGAAGTTGGTGTGGATCTTCAACCTAGAAGCATAGTAGGTTTTATTCAATATGCACTCTTTAATGTATTGTTAAATTCAAAAGTAGAAATGAACAGTTCCAGAAACCCAACAAACTGCGACACCACAATGCTTCCCACATTAGTTCAGTTCATTAATGAACCAAATTACTTAAATAGATGAAAAACCAGTAAGATCGACTGATTGTATTACTAAGTTTAGAAAGTGATCAAGCTTTGACAAGTAATAAATTCTAACTCAACTAACTTTATCCCATGCTCATGTTGGGCCCAATACATTGTGTCTCTTCTTCAACTTTGCTCTATCAAAAACCATCTCCAAAATTTAAACCAAAAATGATTCATGTCCTTTTTGGTTACCTTATCCATGTAATTTTAGGTCAACCTCTTCCCTAACTTCTACCACTAGTTTTCTCGCTTTTCCTTACCAGTACATGTAGCAGCCTTTGTGGAATCTGTCCAAACCATCTCAGTCTGTTCTCACACAATTCATCCTCAATGGCTAACCTTAAACAACTCTCATTTATCCTCATTTCTTATTCTGCCTCTATATATTTAACACACATTCTTCTTACCGTAACATCTCCATTACACTGAAATCATGCAAATGATGTTTCTTAGTAGCCCAAAAAAGAAAATATACATCCTTTTCCCATAATTAATAAAAGTCCGATCCAGTTATACTAGAAGTAAAATTGGAGAGCAAGTAAAACAAAAGGTAACGCGTATATACATAGATATATGATACATGAATATACATATATATAATACATAGATAAACATATACATGTACATTTTACTTATATTTATACAAACTATCCCTGAAATCATGCAAATTTGATGAAGTAAATAACGGCCAAATTATTAATGTACAAGGATAGGCTCATAGGCCAGCGTGTTTCATTTCTGTTGTTTCCTCGTTTGCCATGCATATTGGCGGAATATGTATACATGAGTGCATGACCACACAACTGAAAGCCTAGACATGGACATGGACATGGACATGGACATGCACACATAACTCAATTACAATCCACTAAATTGCCAAATTCTTAGGTGGTAGATCAATTAACAACTAGCAGCAATTGGAAAACTAACCAAGAGGAAGTGAACAATAGACAACTAGGGTGACAAGACAATAAATTATAGCTATCAGGAAACTCATCATCATTACTGAAACAAGAAAAGTAGATACCATTTGCTGAAGTGCCAAGTCAAAGGATCTCTTCGGAGCAGAACTTGAGGACAAAATTCTAGATGGTTTCTTAGAAAAACCCAGTGCTCTGTTATTTGGGAAAGCACCTATGCTCTTTGGAGTTGAGCGGTCTAAGCTGCTCATGGAAATGGATTGTGGGGAGTCTAGATCATCGTCACCAGATGATGCAACTGAACCTTTGCTGTGGGAACTAAATGGATCACGGTCACGACTGTGTGATGAACTGACACTTCTAGAAGCAGTTGGAGACATTGATTGTCTGCCAGATCTCTGGCCCATTCTGGATGCTGGCGAGGATCCTCTGACATACGATGCAGGTCTATCAGCCAATGAGGTACGAAGATTAGGAGGTGCCTCCAAAGAAAAGTCAGGAATGTTAGATTGCCATGCGCTTATTTTAGGTGACGCAGAGTATGCTTTGCTTGTCTTGACGGGTGAGGTGCCTCTCACCCTAGATGGGGCAGCAGAACCAGTGCTCATTCTCCTAGGAGATGGGGTACTAGACCTCAGAGCAGGAGTTGATGGTTTACTTGGTGGGGGAGATGGCCTCCTTGATGAACTAGGATGCCTCAAAGTAGGAGGTGGACTTGCATGTGGTGCTGACGATGGCCTGCCCCTCGATTGCAAAATATTATTATCAGACCGTGGAGATGGGCTAAGGCGATGGGGACTTGCACTACTTCTGCTATTTCTGTAACTCTTCTCCATCTGAATTTGAACGAATTTTCAAAAATGCGTTTGAACAAAAAAAAAAAATAACGATTAGAAAAGTTCTATTGGAGATCCTCTGTGCATTAAGAATTATTGCATTCTCACAATCTTACCGTGGATGATCTTGAGATTGAAAGAGGTTGACTCCTTGGCCTGCCTCTCCGTGCAAGATTAATTGGTGGTGTCTCATCGTCCAGAGAAGGAAAAAGTGGAGTGTCGGGAGGAGTTATTAACCTTTAATAATGCATTATATACCAGCAAGAAACAAGTAAAATGTAAGAAGGCCATTATATAGTATAACAGCAATATACTATTTAATGTTACCACCATGGGAGACCCCTTTTAGAATCAAAAATTTATTTCTTATGCAAGGAATAATTAGTCAAACAAAATGGCACAGATGAACTTATATGAAAAGCCCAACAATTTTCAAAAAGGATGTCTAATAGGTATCTTTTTATTTGTTTCTTTCGAAGCTTCCAAAAATAATCGCTATTCCAAATTACACACTATTTTCAAACTGAAAACGATAATAATAATAAAAAAAAAAAGGGAAAAGCAACTAACCAATCGTAATCATTTTTATCTCCTTCTGCATTAAGCAGGTCACTACTCTCTCTCCGAGTTGGAATGGAGATTCCGAGCTTATAATCCGAAAAGTCCCTTAATTTTGTAGCTGTGAAATGCCATAAATGATAAAAAGCAACAATTGTCAACAATACTAAATCAAGAAATCTGAAGATATATGTCATGCATGCTTCAGTAAATGCAAATTCTATAAACCAAATATAAAAGCAGATTATAGTGTGAGAAATTACAGATGTCATCGAAGTCATTTGACTGAAGCAAGAAATTCTCTCTTTCTTTGTTCTGAACCTCATTAAACAGCGAGAGATCATCATCCTTCTCCCGATAGAGAATCCCACTCTCAAGACTACGTCCTCTCTTGTGATTCTCTACCCTCAGCTCCCTCCTAGGAGATAATCTCATTGCTGGTGATGGAGGCATCTCCAAACCCGTGGTTTAACTCACACGATAAAATCTCAATCAAAATCCTCCAAAAATGCAAACTTCACACCGCACATCATGAAGATCACAAGAAAGTCGCAATACTGCTAAACTTTCCACGAAATTCCACGAAAATGAACCTGATCCTATATCCTACCGCTCCAGAAAACAAACCACCACCTCACATTTGCACTGTACAGGAGTAAAAAGTCATCATTTGATACACTTGCAAGCATGCCATAGTAGAAGGCAAGCTCAAATTTATCCAGTTCCACTTCAAGGTCTCAAAAGACAAATCAAACCACGCTTTAAATGCCCAATTGACTCAAAATCCAGTCTCCAAATAAAAACCCAGTAA
>CAIGRS010314316.1:0-11089 GCA_903798395.1 Fraxinus floribunda | reverse complement strand
TTTTTTTTTTTTATATTTTCATGAGTTGTGTAGATATTGATTAAGAGATCTATTGTGACTAGTTTTCAAATTTTTTGCTTGATTGGATATGGTTAGATCTATGCGTAATTTTTGCATCCTTGGAGGATATGCTAGAAAAACATGGGTTGTGGTATGTGTTGAAAAACTATGTGCTTATTGAAATTATGAAATGGATCCACGACATAACTTTGTACAAGACATCAAGTATCTTGAAGTAATGCATCTAGGAGTGANCATCTAGGAGTGACGTATTTCGGACAACATATACATGATGTGTAGATTATGTATCACCTAATGAAAACTCTTCCCAAACATTGGCATGATATTACTATTGGAATTCTGGATAATTCACAACATCAGCCTATAGTTATTTGATCAAGAGTTTAATGAGGAAATGGAATAAAAAAAATGAAAATCTTAAAATCAATTTATTTATGTATTATTAGTTCAAATTGTCGATCTATGTAATATTTTTTCATGTTTAGTACTCGTATAAAGAAGCTTAAGCTCCCGTTTGACACCTTTTTTTTTTTTAAGTTTGGCCAATATTTTAGGCTGCTATCTGTATTAAGCCCCCGTTTGGCACCCATTTTTTTCTCATTCTTTTTCTCTTTCTTCATTTCAACCACACATTCTATCAATAAAATAATATTACACATAAACCTAAAAATTCTTCTTACTTTTTAACCACATATTCTTCCATCAATCACTATTCAAAAACGCATTTCTTTACTAAAATGGGTGTCAAACACAACCTAATATGATTGCATGTATATATTTAACATTTTTTTATTTGTATATATGCTTTTATGTTTATTACATAGTCAAAATGTATTGTTTAATTTATACATACTTAATTTCTTAATTTAGTTGGAGTTTTAAGGTTGAGTTTAAGTAATTTTGACCTAGTACTTCTGATTTTGCACTATGAGATTAATTTTGTGATAATGAAACATTAGGATAATTGACGATAATTGAAAACTAAGTGAACTTTCGACTTCGTGTCTAGTGTTAAATTATCATATAACTTAATTTGCATGAGTGCAATATGACATGTTTGCATAAATGGACATTTATATGATTGTCTCTAAACTTTGATATACTATGGCATCTAAGAATATCATTGCTGACCTTAATAAGGTTAACAAATTGAATGACGATAACCATACCACTTGGTGCCATTAAATTTAGTATTTGCTAGAGGAACAT
This sequence comes from Fraxinus floribunda, assembly GCA_903798395.1. NCBI lineage: Eukaryota > Viridiplantae > Streptophyta > Magnoliopsida > Lamiales > Oleaceae > Fraxinus > Fraxinus floribunda. The sequence continues at coordinate 9,859 of CAIGRS010314316.1, read as the reverse complement.
GATTACCTGAGGGCATTAATCATGTGATAAAAGACTTGTATGTTGGTCAAATTGCTCAATAGAGTAGGGATCGAGAACCTACCATACATGGAAAATGAAAGATTTCACTATGATTTTGGTAAGTTCTATTGTGGATGATCTTATTCACAAGTATGAGCAGTTCCCAACTACTCATGACATCTGGGTATATCTGAGAGAAATATATGTGGTACTAGTGAGTAGACTCAGATGGAAGACTATTAAGCTTGACACTTATAAGAAACCTCCTAATCACATCATCACACAATGTTTGATGATTACATGTATTGTGATTAAAGGGCTAAAGTTGGTTGGTAAAATACTCTCTGATGACAAGTAAGTTCAATCTTTGATCCACATAATTGGGAATATCTGAAAATCAATCTGACTCACAATGATAGCATCAAAACATTTGTTAATGTTGTCCGTCATGTTAAACTAGGAGATGAGCGGCTTGGAGCTGCTAAATCCTTCGAACATTTTTTATGGCTGAGTCTAGTTCTGAAAAAAATTCAAACTTTAAGCATAAGAAGAATTGGATTAAAGGTGGGAAGATGGATGGAAAAGAGACAGGGCAGGAATGTAAAAAGAACAAACCCAATCGTAACAAGAAAGGAAAGTGGTTTGGAAAGAAGAAAGACAAGAACAATAAGAAATGCTATAACTGTCTGGTGCTATGTTACTTTGCTTAGGCATGCCATGAGCCAAAGAAGATAGCTCTTGTAAATATTTCTTTTAGTGATGTTTTGTTTCTAGCAGTCTTATGCTAATTGAATATTATCCTATATGGATTGTAGATTTAGGATCGACAGATCATGTAATCATAGATTGAGAAGCGTTTATGGAGTTTCGTCGATTGTCTGCAACGATGATAGACTGGAGACGGAAAGGATCAGTGTATGCAAATTACATTTGCTTGGTAGCCATGCTATTATCCTTCACAGTGTCCTGTTTGCACCATAGATACAAATGAACTTAATTTCTGTTGTCGTTATTTTATGATTAGGTTTCAGTTTGAATTTTAGTGGTAACTCAATTTGTATAAACAATGGTAATGTATATTAGGGATCTCGATATTTTTGCGATGGTTTTCTTATGTTGGATTGTGATTCAAATACTTATAAATATTATATAAATCAATATTTTTCTATGAATGTATCTTCTTCTTCTAAAGATTTGAATGTTGATACATGTGTATGGCTAGATTAGGACATATTGAGTAAAAGAAAATGAATAGGTTAGCCAGAGAAGGCTAGCTAGATTCAATCTCTACGGTTTCGATACCTACTTATGAATTGCCTAATCGAAAAAACAATACAAAAACCATTTGGTAAAGCCTTGACAGACGAATTTCGATTGCAGTTAGTCCATTCAGATATATGTGGCCATATGACTGTGAGGGCAAGACATCGAGCCTCTTATTTCATTACCTTTATAAATGATTTCAAGCGGTATGGTAATGTCTATTTGATTTCTCATAAGTCAAAGGCATTACATTGTTTTAGACAATATTTAAATGTGGTAGAAAATTAAATTGATAGAAATGTTAAAGCTCTGAAAACTGACCGATGGCATGAATAGATATCTAAAGAAGAACTATTTAATGATAGTAAAATCATTAGGTAGTTAACTAACTCTCAATACACTATAACAAAATGGTGCTGTTGAGAGGAGAAATAGAACGTTGCTAGAAATGGTGAGGTCCATGATGGCACAAGCTAACTTACCCATTTCCTACTAAGGAAATCTTTGTTAACTGTGGCCTATATTATGAATAGAGTTCCCTCTAAATCATTACCTACTACACTGTATTAGATTTGGACAGGTAGATTCCTTAAATTGAGTTATCTTAGATCTTAAGGATCAACTACCTATATCGTTGATTTCTCAAGTAAATTTGGAAAATTGAGTCCACGAGGCAAGAAGTGTGTCTTTATAAGTTTGGAAAATTGAGTCTACCAGTCCAAAGGATTTGTGTTCATAGGTGGAAATTAGGATGGGGGTAAAACCTTTGTTTGAATTAGATGAAATAGTTGTACTTGATGAATCAACTAAGGTGCAAGAGTAATCACTTTCACCTATTGATTCAAGTGGAAGCAACTTATATCCAAGTGACAAGGTCGCATTGGAGCTTTCACTTCGTAAGAGTACTAGAAAAAGTATGTCTAGACGTCATTTTGGGATTGAATGGCATGTTTTCTATCATATACTGCAAAAATGAAAAATGGAAAAATGCAATGAAAGAAGAGATGGAGTCTATGAAATCAAATCAAGTCTAGGACTTCGTTGATCTTCCATCGGGTAGGAAAGCTATTGGAAATAAATGGGTTCTCAAAATAAAGCGAAAAGCTGATGGGGCTACAGAAAAGTATAAGGCTCACTTGGTAGCAAAAAGTTATACTCAACAGAAGCGTATAAATTAAGAAGAGACCTTTTCACCAATAGTAAGATTTACTTAAATTTGCCTACTCTTATCTGTTGTGGCACATTAGATTAGAATCACATCAAATGGACGTAAAGATTGCTTTTTTCAATGGAGAATTCAGTGAAGAAATCTATATACAATAACCAATAGGTTTCATTAAAACAGGCCAAGAGAATAAAATTTATAAGAGTACTAGAAAAATTATGCCTATACATTATTTCAAGATTGAAGGATATGTTTTCCTAATATGTCCAGAAGATTATGAAGAACCAAAATTAGTACAAGAAACTTTATTATGCTTTGCAAGGAAAAGTGGAAGAATGTAATAGAAGAAGAGATGAAGTTTATGAAATAAAATCAAGTCTAGGACTTGGTTGATCTTCCATCTGGTCAAAAAGTTATTGGGAATAATGGATTCTCAAAATAAAGCAAAGAGCTGATGGGACTATAGAAATGTATAAAGTTTGCTTGGTAGCAAATGATTATACTCGATATGAGGGTATATATTATGAAGAGATCTTTTCACCGATAACGAGATTTACTTCAATTCGCCTATTCTTAGCCATACTAACACATTTAAATTCAGAATTACATCAAATGGATGTAAAGACTTCTTTTCTCAATGGAGAATTTGATGAAGAAATCTATATGCAACAATCATAGGTTTTATTAAAATTGGCCAAGGGGATAAAATTTGTAAATTGAAAAGATCAATATATGCTATAAAATAGTCTTCTAGACAGTGGTATTTGAGATTTGACAAAGCATTTATTTCGTACACTTTTGACATGATATGAAGGCCATTGTATTTTTCTGAAAAGGTCCAATGAAAAGTTTGTAATTTTATCTCTCTATGTAGATAACATCTTATTAGTTGAGAATGATAAAGAGTATATTCTAAACATTAAGAAATGATTTTCCTCAAAATTTGAAATAAAGGACATGGGTGAAGCAAATTACATATTAGATGTAAAAATCTATAGCGATCGTTCGAAGAGGCTTCTTGCTCTCTCACAAGATATATATATATAAAGAAGGTTCTTGAACGTTTCAAAATAGAGAATTACAATCCCATTGATACTTATGTATCAAAAGACAATACTCTAAGTCTTCACACGTGTCCTTAGACTCTTGAGGGAAAAAGAAGAAATGTCTAGTGTACCATACTATAGTGCGATTAGGAGCTTGATGTACTCTATGATTCGTACTTGCCTTGATATCTGTTATGTCATAGGTCGGTCAGTAGATATCAATCTAATCCTAGAGGAGAACATTAGAAAGATGTTAAGAGGATATTAGATACCTGAAGGCACTGTTATTTATTCCCTGTGCGATCAAGGGAATGATTTGTGCTTAAAATGATACACATATATTGGGATGGAAACCTAAATGAATGCAAATCAACTTCGAGATATGCAGTATTCTTAATAATGGTGACATATCCTAGAGTAGCAAAAAATATCATATCTACAATAGAAGCATATTTTGTAGCATATGTTTCAGTAGTGTAGGAAGCTGGTTAGTTAAAGAGATTCTTTCAGCATCTAAGAGTCCGTAGTGGTAACGTATAACCTATATTGATTTACTATGATAGTCAGGCAGCTATTGCATATAAAAAGGATCCTAAGTATTACAGCTGAACCAAATACATTGATATAAAATATAATTTTGTAAGAGACATCATAGAAAAGAAATAAGTAAGTTTGCAATATATTTCTACGCACCAAATGGTATCTGATTCATTTACTAAACATATCCCTAGAGATGTCTTTATAACTCATGTTGAGTCTCTGTGAACGTGTAGAATCTGAATTATGTACTATGTAATCAATGATTTGAGTTTATATGTTAACTGTAATCTTTTGTTTTGATTACTACATCATTTTTTATATGAACACGTAAAGTATATCAAACAGGTTGAGTAAGTAATCAAAATGAATTTTGCTATCCAGTAGATATGTTTTATAGCCAGATCGACCTCTCAATTGGGATTGCCTAGATTAATAAATATAATGAAAACTCATGTTAGATATCGAAAAATATCTAAACTATGATCCGTACGAAGTATTTAGTTTGTAAGATTAGACATACACCCTGAGAAAAGTAGAAGATACTCTAACAAGTATTTCATACCACGTGTGCTTTAACAACCAATAAGGAATGAAAGAATTGATCTCTGCTTCTTCATTATGTGAGTCTTCGAGGCACATATGACCTCACTTCCATACTCTTATGACTTTTGACCGTCTTAGATTTTATTTTAGTGTTGCTTGATTCGGTTTGATGAGACATGTCTATGAAAGCAACTGACTTGAAATTAAGGAATTCATGTAGGAAAGAAAGTCTATTTTATCTAATACCTTAACTTGCATCACCGATCGGACAATTTTGTTAACTTTTTGAATTTTATGATACAATTGTGAATACAATATAAATGAAAAGTGGAGTATGTTCTTTGATTAATAGAAGGGTCAGAATACTCAAACTGATGTTATAAAATTTCTGGGATATAGTGAAAAATATATTTCAACTTGTAGAGCTTCTTTATATCCTAACAGGTGTATGATGGTGTGATGCCTTGAATTAAGTGGCATATCACACGATCCATTTACCTGAATATACTTGGAGATTTAAGATAGATGTAATTGATATTATATTAGAATCAGGTCAAGCCTATCATGTGGGGAGGGATGTTAGAAGAAAATTGGTCGCCCATGTATGTTGATCCGACCCTGATTGCACAAGAGCAATTTGGAGCGAGAAGTTGAGATTTTGAATTTGAAACAACAACCTCCCACCACCTCTAAATTCCATCTCTCTCCCACTCCACCAAAACCATGCATGAAAGTATGCAAATTAGGACACAAGCATGGAGAGAAAAATGAATAAGGGTGTGGCTTGATTTTGGAAGATCTACATATCTAAAATTGGTATTTAGGTTGTGGTTATAAACTCCTTCTTTCATGAATGAGTTTTCAACCAAGAAGCAGGTATGAGGCAGTGTGAAATGCAAGCAAATCAAAGGCAATAATTCAACCTTGTTTTGAGATTTCAAGTAAGTCCTACCACTCAAAACTCAGTAGGATGTATGCTAGTATGTTTTACATAAACTATCAACAATCTTTTGTCTTTACCTTATAATTTGGCAAGATTATATTGCGTTGTTAAAGCAACTTAGGCTATTCCAACAACATTTCAAAGGTTCTTTATACAAATGCCAGTTAAAACAACAAAATTAGAAGTTTATGTATTCTCTTAACATGGTTGCACCATTGTCCACTTGGCCATAGGAAATGTTGGGTGCTTCAAGGTACTAGTTGTAGGTATTTTTATTTATCCCAAATTTATATTCTATCTTTCCCATTATTTCTTAAAGTTAGCACTTATGGGTTGTCGGTGGTGTTATTTCTAGTAGATCTCTTATAGAGAAACCAATAATCACCTTAGGGTAGGGATGTGAATGAGTCGAGCCAGCTCACTAGCCGAAACTTGAGGCTCGGACTACACTCGAATAAAAATGGTTTGGATTTTTTTGGCCCGAGCCGAGCCGAGCTTTTAATTGGCCAAAAAAATTAGGCTCAACCCAAGCTTTCAGCTCGTGCCTTGTCGAGCCGAGCCAACTTAAGAATTTTTTATTTAAAAAAATTATAGCAAGTAGTTGCCTGCAAATGTTTTCAGTTTTTAATTTTTTATAAAACTATTAGGTGGTTGCCTGCAATAGGCAACTACCTGCAATTGACACAAACAGTTAAACGTTGCATACAAATGGTTTAATATATATATATACATGTATTATTAAAAAAAAAAAGAATATCAGGCAGTAGTTAGCCTGTGACACAAGCCAGCTACAAGAGCCACAAAGGCTGACCCGGGCTCGGGTCAAGTGCACAAAATGGGGCTCGGCCCAAGCCTCGACTCAGTTCCATTGAGCCACGAGCCGGCATTCTCGAGTTTTTCCCGGACTGAGCCATGGGTCTCCCGAGGCAGTGAGCGAAATTGACATTCCTAGTTCAGGTGCTTGGATAAATAATGTGGAAGAAGGAATACAAATGATAATTATAGACACAAAAAGAATATGTTATACCTCATCTTACGAGGATATAATAACTTGTCACATGGTATTCAGCTAATAAGCCACTTCAAGCTCGTACTCCCCATCATAATTGGAAAATCGAGGCCATCAAAAAGAGGAAGTCAAAGCGATGCACCACTTTTACCAAGGCACCACGTAGAGGCCGAACCTCCATGGTTCAAGCGAGGTGCCACGATCTTCTAGGCTATTGTCAAAGCTGTGAGCCTTTGATTTTACAAAGGCATCTCCCTAGTTTTCCTTCTTCCAATAGATCTTCCGAAGCGATAAACCTTTGATTCCATGAAGGCATTTCCCTAGCTTTGCTTCTTACAAAAGATCTTCCGTACAAGATCTTCTACAATTGATTGATGTGACTTCTCTAAAGAGACACTCTCATTCAACTTGTTAATCTACTTTTTGGACGTAAGTTGAGTCGCGATCTATCGACGGTGTCGTCCAATCAAAAATTGATACCAATAAATAGCACCGTCTTTAGAAAACTACACTTCAACCATGAGCAAACCCCATGAGAAAAACTTACTAAAAAACACATTCACTTCTCCTTTGAAAAATGTTTTGTTTTTGAAAAGAACGGGTGAAAGTTTGAAGAAAAGTTTAAAGTGGTCTTCATTATTGGATTTTGATCTAAAAAGCTCACAAAAGCTAACTGTTTTAACTTTTCCTTGAACAAAGGACAAACTTTGAAGGATAAATATGCTCAATTAGAAGATCCCCTTTAAAGAAAAGAGGCATCTTATTAATATGATCACTAGTGAAGATGTAAATACAAAATCGCCCCTCCATCTACATAGAGGTAGAAGAGTGACTGCACGCCATACCAATGATGTGGCAGCCATAACCAATAATAAAAAGAGCATCATAGAGGAAAATTCTACCATGTGCAACTCCTTCAACAAATTCAAGCACAATAGGGTATGTATATGCCCCAAAATATGATCTTCCTACTCTTTGAGTTCACAAGTGATGACATCGTCCTAAGAGATAAAATTTCTCTTGTAGTTGAGATCTTAACTGAAAAAAGAGTTCTTGTGGTAACATGTTTGCTTTGACTCTCAACATAAAGTGCGCTTCACTTAGACAACATGTTTCCCTACCATAAAGTATAGAAAGAACTATATATGGCTTTTGATTTTGTTTCCTATAGAAGAGCTTTTGGAGTAAGCTACATTAATTTCTTATTTGGAAATCGATTTTTAAAAGATTAATCTATTCCAAAAGTGCTTTTAGAGAAAGCTACATTGGATCAACTTCCTTTAAAAGCTTTTCTAACTAGAAGAAGCATTTTCATAAAATTAGTTAAATCGGTCTGAAAGCTACTTTTGGATATCAAGATCTCTTTTTGACTTTTCAAATGTAATGCCAACAATCCCTAAATGCTCTTTGAATCTAGAACTATAGAAGTGACACCTAAGGGATGACATGTCGGCATGTCTTTCATTCTACTTCTTCTACTATAAAAGCTCACATTTAGTATTATTTGAAAGTAATGCTACTTTACACTCTCAACCTGTAATATTGTTTCTTATATACAAATCGATACTCGTACACATACTTGTGGCTCATGTCTTTAGTTCATACCATACCCACGTATGTTAGTTGATTGTCTTGACTATCAGAGTGCTCGTGGTTGCCTCTCCTACCACCGAAAAAGGTTATGTGTTTATAATGGTTTGTTCAATTATGCAAGAGCCTTATGTTGAAAATTTACTTAATCAGGCATGGTAGAAATTAAAATAATTTCAATTCCCACCAAAAATCCACTTTGTGTATAAATATAAATTGTGATAAGAATCATACCTTTAGTCAATTCTACAAAGAACCTACCATTTACATCTGTCCAATTGTCCAACCTCCAATGAAAATCAACACATGGAACAAAATTGAGAGAATTATGATTTCTCTTTTCTTATGTTTGCAAGATAATAATTTTGTTATGTTTTCTCAACCATAACATCTTATTAATAGAAGTTCAATTGCGCTTGACCCGTCACTTAAACTTAACCTGATCCAATGTTTAATTAAACTTTGTCCATGAATGAATTAATCTAATGAATTAATTTGGTCCATTAATAAGTAAGCCAATTAATTAATTGACAGGTGTTATTGTACAAATGTCCAACACCTGTCAATTAATTAATTAGAAACATCATTTTTCTAGTTCTCTTTTTGTGTGTTACACATTACGTTCCCCGATCATGATTTCTAACAACATGAACTATTATTTTGTTATAATCAAAATAAGATAAATTAAAACACTCTTTTAATTTATCATTAATTCATGTGAATTAATCAATTCATATTCATCGTCTCAAGTTGACATCTTGCATTAGGACAACACATGTAAGAGAAAATGTCACGTGATATAAAAAAGCAACTCGTTCAATTATTGTGAAATTATAATCTATTCATTAATATGATCTGATCAATTACGAGATATAAAGTGTGTCAATCTTGATTATCAATCATATCGTTTATAACACTTATTAAGTCAATATAAGTTGAAAATTGTAGATTATAATCTCTTACTATCTTGGAGGGACGAATCATCTATTAATCACTGACAACATTAAGATGATTCTTGACATACCTGAACGATGCCCTATTAGTAACTCTTGGCAGAGCAACAACAAACATCACCAAGGCATGTATGTTCTCATATAAGGCACTATGATGACTTCAAGTTAAATGACTAAGTCCACTATCAAACGTTAAAAATTAATTATCGACACTTAGATAGTTATACATGTGGAATCTCTTCAGCGGGTCTCCGATGTTTTGTTTGAAAGTTTTGTTCTTCAAACAAAACATTCATATGTTCATTTAATTGTTGCCACATTTTAACTTGTGAGATTAATTACTCACTTCACAAGAAAGAAATATCACATGTGGTGGTCTATTCATAATAATAATATATGTATCTTGTTATTACTTACGATCACGAATAATTTAAGATTTAGTTATATATAATTTGTTTATCACTAGCACAACTTTGATACATGGATTCTTGAAGAAATAGGACAGATTCAAACAATAAGTTATTGTATGAAGTGGACTATCAAGGCGACCTTTGCTTTTACAATCAATAATGTCTAATATTGGCATATAATCACACTCCTCTTTCGATGTCTTTATAATGTCATCATTTACCTTTATTATCTCCATAAACAAAGCCCATTGAAGGCTTTTCTTCTCTATCAACAAGTCTAAGCACTTTCACTAATGGAGTGAACGCCCTCAAACACAACTCTATCAAGTTCCAAAAATGGTTGGGAACAACAACATCAAATGCCTCTTTTCCCTTTTTGCTGTTAGACCATTTAGTA
>CAIGRS010314302.1:0-19629 GCA_903798395.1 Fraxinus floribunda | reverse complement strand
CGGGCAATCACCGATGGGAAGACATGGGGTATTGTCATACAAGGATTCTTTGCTAGTCGATGATGCTTCTTTGAACAGATGCTCACATAATCTATTTATTGGGCGAATTTGATAAGTTCTTCATCAACTAGAAAGAGATTGATAACGAAGGCAATATTGTCATGAATAAGACTGGAAGCAAAAGTTGGGAAGAAAGCCAAGTTGTCGGTGATCCAAATGCCGTTAGAGCAAAGGGGTGAGGAAAGCAACTTAAGTCGTCAAAAGAAAAAGCTATTTCTAGAGGTAGTAGACAATATCGTTCATGTGGTGGTCATAGACACAACAAACAAACATGCCCAAATTTAAAAAAACAGGTAATTATTTAATTTTTTGGCTCGTTAATAATATGTTGTACAACTCATCTAATACAATTTCTACTTTTTTAGGTCGAATTTGGTGAACGAAACCATACAATCCCAATTTTGATCACGAGCCGGATGATTTTAGAGAAGACGTGTTGTTAGTAGCAATTACGATGTTTTTTATATGTAGTTTCGTTTGTATTTTTAAATAATATTTTTTTATAGACAATGTAATATTTGCTTTATATGTTTATTATTAACACCCGTAAACATTTTCGTTAAATTATGCACAAATCGATAAAAAAATCAATGACATTGCGAAATTCTTAATACATGTATAATTTCACCATAAATATTACACAAGTTGGTAACAACTCAATGACATTGTCGACATTTTGGCATTATATGGAAAAAGAAATATTATAACTCAATGACAATATTCATAAGTTAGTTTTATTAACAACAAAATATAACATGAGAATGTGATGAAGTGATTGGGGTGAGGTGAGGAGAAAAGTTAAAGCACAAATTTTGTCCCTATTTGATGGCGATTAAAATCAAATATTCAGTAGATTCTGATAAAAATTGATAAAATAAGTAGTTGAAAAGTTATTGATCCCATAACATATGTAGCTAATTTTAACTTAAATTAAAATTATGATTTTAATTTCTATCAAACAAGGGCTTGAGAAAGCAAAATGTATTGTATGAATGGTTCACCTTTTGGTTAGATAAGATGATGGGACGGGTAGGTTGCTAAATATTTATTTGGAAAAATTGTAGTCACGATATCAAATTTTTCATTTGTTTTCAAACTTTGCTTAAACCTTTTATTTGTACCACCCACGATATTAAACTTTTAAAAAACTCGCACTCGGAGTCCAAATTAACAGAAACCGTTAGTTGACCAAAAATAAAAAATTGGACCAATTGTTGACTAATTTTTAAAGGGTATAAAATGATAAATTTCCCCTTTTTCATATAAAAAAAACTAAAACAAAATAATTAAATCAAAAGCCATAAAACCCTATTATCATCTCCATCACTCCCCCACCCCACTCCACCCAACCCAATCCAACCCAAAACCAAAACTATCGGCACCACCACACCCACCTCCGCCACCATCCTTCAGCCACCAATCTCTAAGGCAACCTCTCCAACCTCTCCTGCATCACCACACCCGTAAACATTATCGGCATTCATCAAAATAACAAAAAAATTATCGCCATTTCCCGTAAAGATACCCTCATGCCAAACCTATTTTCAATTCATCAACACCAATATTGACCAGTAATTGTTAATTAACAAAAATTACTATGAATTATTACATAGTCCTCTTTGCTTCCAGAAATTATATTCTGGATTTAGCCTTTCCCTGGTTCTTGCTGGTTTTGATTAGTGAGTAGCAAAAGATGCATTGCACCTGAAATTGCCTTCAAATCTTGTAAACTATTCACTGAATTTCCCAATTCATCGCTCTCATGGCCATTTCTCGATTCCTCCCCCACATTTCTGCAGCTGGAATTTTTCAATTCTTGGAAACTATGCTTTGATTTTGCTTCGCTCTTAGCCCCCGTTTGGCACTCATTTTTTTACTATTTCTTCATTTCAATCACACATTCTATCAATAAATAATATTACACGTTAACCTAAAAATTCTTCTTACTTTTTAACCACACATTCTTCCATCAATCACTATTCAAAAACACATTTTTTCTACTAAAATGGGTATCAAACACCCCCTAGTATCCTCCATCGCCTCCTCTGCTTCAGCTGCCTCAGCCAGCAGCGACCTCCAAAATCGACCCGCCAATGATGAAGCTCTATAAGGGGCGGATCTGCACCGCATCAATAGTAAGGCATTTTTGGGCGGTGAAGAAGATTCAAGAAAATCATCTTTATTTTCTTGAACTCGAGCTCCAAAATTCTCACTCTCAATAGAGTTTCTACTAGTGCCAACATGGTTTTGATTCCTTTGGGTTTTCTGATTCAAATCGACCCTAAAAGAACCCCTTGGACAGTGGCGAAGGTGGGTGAGGTGGTGTCGGCAATTTTGGTTTTTGGTTGGGTGAGGTGAGATGGTTGGAGAAGATAATAGGGTTTTTTGGTTTTTGATTTAATTATTTTATTTTAGGTTTTTTTTAATATGAAAAAAAGGAAAAGTTATTATTTTGTCATTTAAAAATTAGTCAACAATTGATTAGATTTTTAATTTTTGGTCAATTAACGATTTCTATCAATTTGAACTCCGGATGCGAGTTTTTTAAAAGTTTGATATCGTGAGTGATACAATTGAATGGTAACCGCAATTTTCCCTATTTATTTGGGTGGGTGTTGGGAATTGATTTGGACTGATGGGAAAGGTAAAGCTTTCCACTTAAATGAAATGAATTCACGACTGGGCGTGAGTGTGGGTGTGTGACGTGGGGGGTAAAAAGCTAATAAAAAAGTCAATACCACAAAATGCATTGCTGACATGGCGATGCCATATCAATAGTGTGAACTTTGTTTTCCTACCCAGTAGGGCAAGCCAACATTTCTGATAAGATATACATATCAAACTAAAGATATTTAACTATGTTTGGTAAATATTAAAATTTTTATTTTTATTTTTCTATTTATTTTCAATCACACATTCTTCAATAAAATAATATTTTTCATCGCATCAATAACTTTTTTTTCTTTTTCAACCACATATTTTCCATCAATTTACTATTCCAGCATATATTCTTCCAAAATAATGTGATTCAAACACACCCTAACCCATGTTTGATGGTCATTATTAAATAAAAATAATGTTTGAATAATAATTTTTAAAAGAATATGTTGTTAAGATGTAGGAAATTTTTTTTACCTTACGTGCAAAATATTTTATTGCGTGAATGTGTGGTCGAAAATAAATATAAAAAATAAATTGTTTTATTTTTAAATGAATCAAGGAGGGGGCTTCACATAACAAACGAGATAAATAGACTTATGTATTATATACTGCAATGCCCGTTTCGAGTCAGTCCTATTTAAAAACCGGTCTAGCGTTCGAAACATATTTTCAAATGGATTGCTTGGGAAGGGTCAAGTTATTGGAAAATGATTGTTGTATATCATTATTTACATAATACTTTACAGATAAATGATGTATCAAATAAAGTTAAAAAGATTTTTTTTATTTGATTGATTAATTAAGGATGTCAGCCCGAGCCTCATTTTTGTGTGTTGGCCCAAGCTTGAGTCGGCCCGTGTGGCTCGACCGGCCCTTGACGTGGCACGTAGACATGGGTCATTTTAGATGGGTCTTTTAGCTATGGCTGCCTGCATTATGCAACTAGCTGCTATAGCTATGTGCTTGCACGCAACTGCCTACAAGCAGTTTTTAAAAGAAATGATTGAAAAAAAAAAACTTTGAAATTTCATGAATAATAATAATAATAATAATAAAAAGTAGACTCGGAAGCCTGTGACTATGCTCGGCAAAGCTCGAGTCGAGCCTTAATTTTTCAATCAAGTTTTGGCTTGGCCCGAGCCAACAAGGTTTGAACCGTTTTTTACCTAAGTCTTGATCGAGCCGTGACTTTTGGATCACAAGCTCGACTCTTTTACATCCCTACTATTGATTGATTAGATTTTGATTCAATTAAGGTAACGTCCTCAATTGAGATTCCGATGGATATTAAAAATCCTTCTAAATTTAGGTGTTTTCAATGAAATCTTTTAGAATTTAGATATCATTAATAATTAGTAGATTTATAAAGATTTCATTAATAGATGAACTTTAAAGTATTTTTATGGATTTTAAGTTTAAAAATACATATAACTTTGAAATTCTACCATATTTGATGAGATTTTTATGAAATTTTTGAAAATCGACGAAATCCACGAAATCGTAGTTGAATATGCTTTGTAAATATTGTCGTATATTTGTTGATAAATAAATTTAGTAGAATTGCGTGTCAATCTGAATTCTTGTCGCTCACGTTTTTTTGACACGTAACACATAACGACTCCCCTATGCCCTAACTATCTAAAACCCTTCTCCTCCCTCTCCCAAAACCCATAATTTTTTTTCACTCTACTTCAATTCACACCACCGGCAAAAATATTATTCCCAAATTTGGTGAAAATTCACAACAAAGAAAATGAATATCGTGAAATTGAATTCTCTAAACAAGTTTAGGGTCGTGAATAGGCTTCTTTCTCAGTCGCCGATTAGCTCCGCCGGCTTGCAACGTCAGCTTTCTGTCCCGTTCTCCACCTCTGGTCGCCACATCCGCCATCCTCAAGATCCTAGCACCCGGTAACTTTAAATTATTTTAAGAATTTTGTTACACATTTTTCTACTATGTGCTTTTTGCAATTTTTTTCTCATAGTATTGCAGTTTTTGCTTATGGGTTTTCAGTTAAAATTGGTTTTGTCGTGTGCCATATTAAAGTAATAGTTGTAATTTGTACTGATTTTATGTGCTCCAGCGTTTGCCCTTTATGATGATATACCAAAAATTACTGAGTATAATCAGTCTGTAATGATTGATAATATGATTTTTGGTATAGTTATGAGATTACACCACCTGTGAATTGGGGGATCCGAATAGTGCCTGAGAAGAAGGCATTTATAATTGAGAGATTTGGGAAGTATGCGAAGACGTTAACACCTGGAATCCATCTTCTAGTTCCACTGGTAGATAGAATTGCTTACGTGCATTCCCTGAAAGAAGAAGCTATTCCTATTCCTGATCAATCTGCTATTACCAAGGACAATGTCAGCATTCAGATTGATGGCGTCCTCTACGTGAAGGTGTGCAATTTTGAGTTGATTTGATTTGTTGGCATGGTTTTCAAGTGAAGCTATCGATATGAACTTCTAACATAACCGGCTTCTGCTGCAGATTATTGACCCAAAGTTGGCTTCATATGGAGTTCAGGATCCGTTGTATGCTGTTATTCAGCTTGCTCAAACAACTATGCGAAGTGAACTTGGCAAAATCACTCTTGACAAGACTTTTGAGGAAAGGGACACTCTAAATGTGAAGATAGTGGTGAGATTTCAGTTATTTATAATTGAATTCTTCATTGTTGGTTGTCCAATTAAGGCATTCAATACGATAAGTTGGAATTTTCTTTAATTTGGTGTCTCATGTGTTTTACGCTTTACATTCAATTTTGTTATTTTGACTTGGTATCTCACGTGTTTTACTTGACACAACTTTACATTCAATTTTGTTATAAATATGATATATTTCTCTAGTCTAACATTCGGTGAGGCTATTAGGTAACCAATGTTTTTCTCTTAATGGAAGTTTTCTATCGCGCGAAGTAAAATCTTAAGATAAATTAAGCATGTCATCATATAGAACTCTTACAAGCAAAGCATTTTATCTATGTTGTAAGTGCGTAAAAGGATCGTGCTCGTTGGAGGGAATGCTAAAAAATGAAAAAGCACTGTCGAATTCCCATTATGCTACTTTAGCAGCACTTTTCCAGTTTCTTGTTGCTTTGTATATGAGCGTTAGTAGGCGGGGAAGAAGCAGGTGAGGCGTCATTCACAATGAAAAGAAGTACTGAAGCTCTACCTAAATTGTTTTGAGATCTTAATGAGTGATTAAACTTATGTAATGCGTGTAACTTTGTGAGATAATATTCTCTCACATTGGGCATAGAAGGTAATATTCTAATATTCTGACGAGAATGATTTTCCATTCGGCATTAGAATATATGGTTACTGTTATGGTTCTTTGGATATTGTGTTGAGAGTGTAGCTAGTACTTTTATATAGTTGAAAATGTGTATAAAGATCAAATGATATTCCAAGAAAACCTCAATATAACACCAATAACTTGTGATCAAAGTTAACTTAATTATTTTATTAGAGTTAGGCATGGTTATTGGTGCTAAGAAGACAAATGTAGCTGTAGTAGATATTAAAAAAGAGGTTAAAAATGTTGTGTCAATAAGGCTGTCCACAACACCACTCACGGTCATACTCACGTTCAAGTGCAAATTCTACAGAACATATTGAAATGCAAATGCAAATACAAACTTATATTATTCACTAGCGCAAATTGTATCAATTGCCTTAAGCTTTGACTTAATAAAGAGCCTTATACATATATTTTTTGTGAACATACGAATATGAATGATTGTATTAGATTGCAAGATATTAATTATAATTATTTTTGTACTTTTGCTTTGAATGTGCAAGTAACAACTGACAGCTTTTTGCTTAGCATATGAGCATTCATATCTCATTTCCCAGATTTTGAACTTCATGGTATTGTTT
Organism: Fraxinus floribunda; assembly: GCA_903798395.1. NCBI lineage: Eukaryota > Viridiplantae > Streptophyta > Magnoliopsida > Lamiales > Oleaceae > Fraxinus > Fraxinus floribunda. The sequence goes on along the minus strand of CAIGRS010314302.1, from coordinate 13,017 downwards.
ATCAAGGTTTTCTTTGTTGTCATTGTTTGCAAATTACTTATTTTCCAGTGAATCTGTCTCCTTCTATTAGTATTGGATCGACTGCTCAAAATTGTTTTTGTTTCAGATTTCCATCAATGAAGCTGCAAAAGATTGGGGCTTGAAATGTCTTCGTTACGAAATAAGTGGGTGATGTCTTTGCCTGGAGATATTTCTTAGCTTGGTTTAAGAAATCCTTGTGAATATATGTTGCAACTATGTTGCACCCTGTATATTTCCCAATTTTGGGAGGAGCCAATCAAAAAATTTCATTATATCCCTTTTATACGTTCTATTTCATTTGATACTTAGTAAGAATGAAAAAGGGACAGAGTTTAAAATATATGTCTTCACTTCTTTATACTAAAACTGTAGGGGATATATCTCCTCCACGTGGAGTGAGAGCAGCAATGGAAATGCAAGCTGAAGCAGAGCGCAAAAGGAGAGCTCAAGTCCTGGAGTCTGAAGGTAATGGATGTTGTTTCCTGCTCTCCGTATTGGTTAGTTTGAATGTTGTCACTTGTGGTCTGAGGAAGTTAAGTTTTTGACATTGGAGCATGGCAATCTTTGTTATGCTGCATGCTGGCTAATCATTTTGTAGAGTATCTAATATAATTCGTAAAATTAATGATAAACTGTGACTATGTCCCTGAGTCAAAAGACTGATGCCAACTTGCATCCTTACACAACTCTTCCTATTGTTTTTTTAAAAAAAAAACATTTCAAATCAGCTACCACGAGGAGTTTCACATTCACCTCCGCCTCGTACAAATTAGTGAGTGTCCAAACTAGCGAAATTGAATGCGGGCTCTGTGCCTAGCGGTCATCCAGAAATTCAGTTGGATTGAGTTCCAAGTATAATATCTTGTTTAATAATTGCAAAATTCTTTCTTTTAAAAACTAACATAGTTGTTATTTATTTTATTTTCTATCATTTAGGATTAGCATGTAAATAGTACCCCATAAGTAATTGATTGCAAGTTTCCGAGGAAACATTTTCTGGTGTTACATCTGTTTACACTTAAATTGGCCTAAAATACAATCAAACGATGCACAAATGCTCCCTCCTTTCAAATTAATTTATTGTTTAATAGTTATTATGGACACTGTAAAAAATGGAAACCATTTTTACCTTAATGCAATATTTACTGTCTAAATGAGGCTAGTAAAAATATAAGGTAATAAAAAACTCTTATACTGGAAAGTAGATGCCAATTTTGGACACTCCAAATATAGAATGAAAACAATCAAATGGAGAGAAGTTTTATGGTTTCTTTCTTGATACCTAGCAAGTGAATGTATCTACCAAGAAGATGCTTATCACTAATTTTCCCTTGATAAAGCCCCGTATAAACAACAAATGCATTATTGTTGTTAAATCATGAAGTTTACAACATTTCTTTAAACTTCTCAAGGATGACTATATTACATTTTACAGCCTGGTTTTTAAATATGCTCGAGAAATTCCGAGAGTGCATAATTATCTTTCTCATCTGTTCATTGGATTGATGTGCTGTTTCATATAACAGGAGAAAGGCAGGCAAACATCAATATTGCAGATGGAAAGAAGAGTTCGGTGATCCTTCAGTCAGAAGCTGCAAAATTGGACCAGGTTAATCGTGCTCAAGGTTAGATACGTGTTTGCAATAATCAAATTAGGGCTACGTTTTCCTCCTCCGCGAGCAGAAGATTGTCTTGAATGGTTGCATGAAGCATACATCAAATATGCTCAGTATTCAACATTAAAAGTTTAATAAGGAAAAAAGCTCAATCTACAGATATTTTACTGCTTATTCTTGTTATAAGATCTGCCGTTCATTTTAACCATCTTTAAACAGGAGAAGCAGAAGCAATTCTTGCTAAAGCTCAAGCCACTGCAAAAGGAATTACCTTGGTGTCACAAGCCCTTAAAGAAAACGGGGGTGTGGAGGTGATGTTCTTCAAATTTTCCTTCGTGTGTTCTTTCTTAACATCTTCCTATGTTGAAGCAGGTTCTTTTGTTCTGTTTGGCATCTATGAATTAAAAAAAAACATTTAAAAATATTGTTTATATATTTCACAAATATAATTGTTTGGCTGATGAGGAAATTGCAACTACTGTATCATTTGATTCGCAGGCAGCTAGTTTAAGAATTGCTGAGCAATATCTTCAGGCGTTCAGTATGATTGCAAAGAAGGTAAAGCCCAGAAGATTGTGATTTTATATTTCGATTACAAGGCTCGGATTTCAACTGAATTTCTTTGTTTCTGTATATTTTCTATTCCGTTTCATTCATGTAGAGCACGACTATGTTGCTTCCTGCAAGTGCTTCCAATCCTGCAAATATGATGGCTCAAGCTCTCAGTATATACAAGAACTTAATTGGCAACAGTTCTGGCAATGGGCTTCCTGATATTCCTGGGGCTGAATCAATGGACAACACGAAGAACGACACTCCATCTCGAGAATCTTGTGACGAGAAGCACACAAGCGTTGAATCAGTTTTCTCACTGCAAAGCCCGAGGAAGGATAATTAGGTAATTGCTACATCTAGATAAGATATTCCTCCAAAGGATCTAGAAAATCGTTACTGCAGAGATAGAAATTCAAGTCATGCTAGCCTATTCTATTTTGCGTCGAGTTCGGAATGCATTCTTATTTTGTTAAGTACATTTACTTTTTAAATTTTAGACAATTTTAAAAATTTCGTTTAAGTAATGGAAAATGTGACATTCTTTAACTTGCTGGTTGAGCGCAGCAACATTGATAGTGATAGCTATGAGTGTCCGTTCTTCTTTGCTGTCCAAGGTAACGGAAATTAACGTTGTTTAGAACTTTAAGCTGAGATGTTTTCCCTGCATTGTATTTTTGTTTTGTCAATACGAAATCGGGTTGGCCTGTCTATAGCATTAACTACCAATTTTTCCTCAAACCATCCACGACATGTTCCGTGCTAGATGCCAAACGTTAAATTGGATCAAAAGATTATGGATGACAGTTGAGTTTGGGGTCAGGTCCCTTGTTAAAGACTACATATTGAGAATGAGATGAAATATTAGTTAAAATCAGTGTTTTAAAAAACGTAAAGCATAATTAGATATAAAGGGCAAATGTCAAACTCTACAAGTTTAGGTGTTACTTTCATTCTAAAAACTATTTAACAAAATGAAATAATATATAAAAAACAATCTAAAATTATAAAATACTATATTTATTTAACCTTGTTTGGTGGCCATTCTTTTTTCTTTTTTATTTTTATTTTTAAAGAGTTTCAAATAGTGTTTTTGGAGAATGTGCGATTAAAAAGTATGGAGAAATTTTGAGTTTATATGTAGAATATTTTAATGTGAATGTGTGGTTGAAAATAAATATGTACAAAAAAGAATTTGAAAAGAATGAAAATCAAACAAGAGTTTAATAATTTTTACAATTAGTCAATTATACAATTTTCAAGTTTTCGAAATACAAAAGTTAGGTTGTTTTTAATATTTTCAACTTTCAACTAGATAAGTTCTACTTAACATATTTATAGGAACGTCATACATACTTTCAAAGTTTTGAACAATACTATAAGTTTCAAAATCATAATTACATAATATAGACCGTAACTTAAAATTTATCAAATTTTGTATTGAATAAAGTCATTTTTGACATTTGTACTATTAGATAAAAGCTTTATAAGAAAAGAAAAAAAACAAATTAATAAACTAAAGCCATATAAAAGGTTTTTGTTAAAAAAGGGGAATTTTTTATTTTAAAAAAATTAATAAAGCATTAAACGGTCAACTTAATAATTGACCGCTTAATTCGCACTTATTCTTAAGGCAAAGTGTTCTGCGCGTGTAGACGAACTTTTTAACACTGATTAAAATATATTTAGGCTCGACTCTGAGTTCTATTCAAAAGATTCAATTTCATTACTCTATATTTTCTCTATTCAACTATTGAAGATGGATTGTATCTTAGACTCGATTAGGACTGTTCGTGAGTGGGTTCAGTTCGATTTCAAAATTTTCAGGTATTTAATAAATGGAACCGTCGGGTCCAATTATAATGATGGTTCCGTTCCATTCGGTTCTGTACCATAATTAATTTTTTTAACATTTACGGCAACACTACATAAATATAACTAATGACATTTCATTCGTAACTTTTACAAATTAACGTAATCCAATTCAAAAATAAATAAATAAATAACTAGTTGTCGAATAACATTAATTCAATACATACAAATATCAAAAAATAGATATTAATATTAAAATGTCGATGATCCATATCAATAATTCATTTGCTTCAATCAGTCTGCCTGCATAAAGAAAATGGGCTAATGAGTTTTAAAATGATTTTGGCTTTAAAATTAAAATAATGAAATGATATGATTTATTTAATTAATTTGTTAATTTATTTAGAAAAAATAAAATAATTTAATTAATTCAATAAAAAAATTATTTAGTTTCGGTTCTTCAGTTTTCGTCAAGACTCGAGACCCGATCCAAATTCATCGGTTCTCGATTCGGATACTCGTTCGGGTATTTAACTTATGAAGAACCGCTCGATTCGGTTCGGTTCGGATTCAGTTACGTCTGATTCGATTCAGGACTTTTGGACACCCCTAGGCTCGACTTTGAGCTCTACATGCTTTTCAAAAAATGTACTTACGAGCTCAGCCAAACATGGTCAATTGTTGAACGAACCAAAAATTCAATGGAATAATTTTTGGATAGTGGCATAAATAGCACTAGGGACATCGACTCGAGAAAAAATGGATCAAACGTCCAAGCCGAGCCAAAGCTCGACCAAAAAAATGGAGCTCAACTCGGACCTTCACGAGCGGGTTCTTTTTTTCTTGACATTCTATTTTTTTTAAGGCAACTGTGCAACTGCCTTTTCAAAGGCGACCAATTTAAATTTAAAGGCAGCCACGTGCCAAAATGGCCCGTGTTGGTGTGGCTAGCATGGCTCTAGCCAACGCTGAAAAATGATGCTCGGGCTTTTCTTGAGACGAGTTGCGGGTCTCTCAAGTCGACAAATTGGATTCACATCCCTAAATAGCACTATAATGCTGCAATTAAAGATGCGTAGAATAGTGCACAAGTTGATTTTATTTTTTATGTGTTTATTTATTTTCACGTTTTAGTCCCCGTATTACGAATCTAGAGGCCTAGGTAGAATTGCTCTTAGGGCGACTTTTCAAGTGGTAACCACTTTCTCGTAGCTTCTTGTCTCGTATAGAATTTATTGAAATTAGATTGCAGTTTAAATTATTTTTAAGCATTTGTTTGGGAAAAACTATAATGAGATTTATAAGTAAATAGTAGTTGTGAAAGTGTTCGGCTCTTACTTTAAATTATAACGGAAACCCAAACAACCCTAAAATTTTTCAATAGAAGTGGAGAGAGAATGTTTCGAAGTTGTGCCATTTGGAATCGATGGATAGTGCACCATGCAACATTGTGTTTATCTTTTCTAAATCATGTCACATAAAGCTAGCATGTGGTCCCGCATGTTGTTTACTCAGATAACAAGCTACCACATAAAATTACGGTCGCAATCGATAACTATGGTCTATGAATAACATTTCCCTATTCTTTGAGGCAATAGAATTACAAAAAATTAATGTCTCAAATAACAAAATGTCACATAAAATAACTACTGCAATCGCTGATTATTAATAACATTAAATTTAAGCCTCTGTTTGACAATTATTAAAATGTGTTTTTTTTTTTTGGAAAAAATAAATTTTGAAATAGTATTGTTTTTTTGAGAATGCGTAGTTAAAAAGTAAGAAAAATTTTGGATTTACTTGCAGAATATTTTATTGTGAAAGTGTGATTGAAAATGAGTTTTAAGAAAAAAAAAAAAATGAGTTTTATTTTGATAGTTGTCAAACATGGGTTAAGTGAAAAAGATAATCAATATAACATTGAAGTAAAAACAAAAATAAATCTTGTTCAATAAATAGAGAATTACAGCCAATCAACAATTAGGATTTGTAACATTTTCACCTACGAAACCCATAAAACATTGTTTATAATATATATATATATATATTTCGTAAGCACATAAGCTAAGCACCAGGTGACGTTTGACTCTCAGTGCAAGTCCACGTTTTCAATTCACTAGGGCGATTCGAGATTATATATATAGCCTCTGTTTGGTGGAGATTTAAGAGCATGTTTGATAGAGATTAAATTCGGATTAAAATTGAAAAACTAGCCGTTATTGTTGACTTTTATTAGACGGGTGTGATCGTCCAAATTTTCAATTTTAATTGATACCAAACAGGCTCTAAATAAGATTTTTAGAAAAAAATGATAAAAGTTGATAAAATGTGTAGTTAAAAGTTGTGGATCTCATAAAATACGTAGTTAAAATTAATATTTGAATTTTAATCCTTTGGCAAAATATTGTGATAAAAACTCCGGCACCAAGAATATTCTTTTAACTGTCATAACTAACTTTTAAAAACAGGCCTCCCACTTCCCTAATAAAGAAAGAAAAAAAGTCCCACATTATTGCCAGAGAAAAACATGGTATGCCTTTGATAATGTCAATACATTATACACAGGTTGTCCACAAACATGAATGCATGTTGTAATAAAGACCTTAAAACAAGCAAATAGGTTGCTATCCACCTCTATATAGTCTCTTGCTTTGGCTGATTTTCATTTCAGCCTCGTAACAAAGTTCGTTCCGTTTTCCGTTTCCAAGTTTCTCTACTTCTTTATCAAGTTCTCTGCTCGCTCAATCTTCCCACCAATCTAGATAATATCATGGGAGGCTGCGCGGGCAAACCCAAGGACTTGGATCTCGACGAGGCATCAGCCCCTGTTGAAGCATCGGCCACACCTGAGAAGGAGGAGACTGAGACCGTTCCTCAGGTAACCACGGCAAGAATTTCTCTTTTGCTTATCCGTATCTCAATGAGTTCAAATCAAGGCTCTTATTTTTGTAAGAGTTAAAATTCTTGGAAAGCTAGGGATTATAGTTGACATCAATTCAGAAACAAACAAAGCAGATGATCCTAAACTAGATTGAATAATAATTCTTGGAAACCTAAGGTTTATGTTGTTTTCTTATTATCAATAATTGCAGGAGAAGAAAGATGATGAGACTAAGGAAGATCCTTTAGTAGAAATTTCTGAACCAGCTCCAGAGGCCGCGAAAATCGAGGAAGTAACTGCAGCAACTGAGGCAAAACCGATTCTTGAAGAAAATGTGCAGGTCGAGGCAGAGAAACCAGCAGAGGCGGTAGAGGTGGCCAAGGAGGAGAAAAAAGAGGTAGAAGAAACTGTTGCTGCATCCGAGAAATCGACAGTCGAGGCTGCTGCTCCAAAATCTGAGGAGAAAAGTGAAGCATAAGGTGTAAGATTCATGCTGTATTGTTATCACAATGATAGATATTTGTCGAGGATCATGTAATAAAATTTATAAAAGAAATAGACATATATATTAAAATTATTTGTACTCATTTTGCATTAACATGATTTTCTGCATTCCTGATATTATAATTTCATACCTTGTGGCAGAGAACCGATTACTCGAGTTCGAGAATTGGGATATCCAGATTTGGAAGCTAAAACGCCTTTATTAATCTCTTTTACTCAAAGTGCTCTCTGAGCGACCTTCACTCAACTTTAATAAAATTGAAGAGATGTTAAACGATTTGATGATTTTGCATTTTAGTTTTGGGTAGTGTGAAAGTCCAATGCAACTTTAATGTCAAGATTTATTGTAAGATGATATTTGTACACCGTGATTGACAATTGAAGACGTGAAAGTATTATAATGATTGGATTGAATGTGTGAAATGTAAATGATGATGTGAGCTTGTGCCGATGCAAATTCGGTCTGATGAGCATAAATCAAGATGTACGTGTTGCAAGATTGTTTAATGTATTTGTCATAAGTTAGATATAAAGATTTAAGAGAAATGCTCCATGTACAGGAGCATTTCTTCACATGGGTTCACAGGCCCCTCACTATAGAGGGACGCATTTCTCAAGATTTAAAGAGACCAAGAACTTTAATTCACTTTTGAAGATTGAATGACTCCAAACGATACTATGCGAAAATTCAGCTTCCACTTTAGTTTACAAGTATCTAATACTTTTATGTAAACAATTTCAAATTTTTTGAGAACATCTATTTCCCATGTCTCATCAAGATTTTCAGAAGCAGTCCACCAATTACAATCCTTGACACTGGTCCAGGCTCTACAAAGGTGGGCCAAATTGTACCTGACCCTCTGGACCCACAGCCTGTGCAACTGCCCCCACATGGGTCCTTTTAGATAATTTCATATTTAAAAAACAAGCTGGAAAAAAAATAATAAATTAAAAACTCACTATACCCAAAGGATCTCTCCACCCGTACATCGACCCTTACCAAGTAAATAAAAGAACCTTTAACAAGTCGAAAATGCAAGTATAAGATAGCATTCCACCACTCAACATAGTACCATGACAATATTGTTGTCGTGTCTTCATTTAGAAGAATGAAAACTATCTTATTAAAAAACAACCGTAATTACAGAATGATTTTAGTTGCAGCACTTCAATGGCTACCTTTTCGCCTTCCTTTCAGCTCTGGATCCCTGCAGACACATGAGTGAAACACAATTTCAATTTCAGCGTCTTCATGTTATCAAAATTCATAGTATTAAGGGTAAAGCACAGGTAGTACTTCTCTATATGATCAAGAATAAGAAGCCTTGGTCCGGGAGGTATTTTCACATCTCTGAGAGCACTGAAATCACAATGCCAAATAAAAAGAAATCACTGATATGCGCAAACACGATGCATAACAATTAAACTCATTAAGAGCATGTTTGGCTGAGGTTAAAAATAAGTAGAAGTCAAGTTACTTCTCATTTCCAAGCATGTTTGGATAATTTAGATATTTCTTACATTTTTATTCTGAAATACTCTTTACCTTATTTCCTAAATAAGTAATTTATTTTCAAGATCGACTTGTAAGTGAATTTATAACGCTTAAAAAATGTGCTCTAAATCGGCGTACATACCTATCATTCAGCAAAGGCAAAGTGTTGTCTGTCAACAATCCTTTCTTAAAATTCTTCTCATAGTTCTGCAGGCCAAGGCTGCTCAGCATGGATTTTGTTCTCAAGTAATGAACATCTTCAGCTGGTGGTTGTGAAAACTTGTGTCCTAGCTGCATCGACCAATATTTAATTTTCCGGGACATTAGCAAATAGAGATGCCCAAAAAGAAAAAATTATAATGTTATGATCTGGAAAGAAATATCTCTATCCTCCTCAAGATCTGTATTCCATGTCCAAAACGGTTAAAAGAGCATGGAAACCAAATTCTTCAAACTAAGGAAAATAGAAAGGCAAAGGAATGGAAAATCGGGATACTGATAAATGCATCAAAGAATTTTTTTTTTTTTTTTTACTACATATAGCGAGTTCACATCCCAGATTGTATTTGGCAAACTTGGAGATGAGAAGAAGGGGCCTGAATGCAATTAAAAGCCACGGTTTCCTCTGCTTAACAATTACCTGGAAAAGTCCACCTTGAACGAGTGCAAAGAAAAGACCAGAAGTAACAGCGTTCATTGCCTGGTTTGGCCCACCCACCCCACTTACTAATGAAAACATGGCCCCAGAACCAAAAGCTGCAACCATACTACAAGGATTGAAAGCAGTCAATCAGCAATTTCAAGAAAAACGACAAACATGACTTGAAGGATTGAAGAAATGAAAATGTAAAAGAATAGCATCAAAATATAAAAGGCTGAAATGCAAATGTTCGTGTAAGGAGAAATAAGCAGATCATAAAAGATAAGGAAAATCTGCGGATATTGGTGTCAATAATGTAACTCGGACAAGCTTACAAATTTTCAGCTAGCATGATTGACTTGGTCATTTCCCTCCTAATAATACATACATATTCATTGGTGTAAATTTGAAATATAGACCAGAGTTGCATAAAAGTTCTTCCCCATAATAAAAATCCTTTAGATCAAAATCTCTTATTTACTCCCTATGATGCACCGACACGAATGCGTGTGTCCGACACGCGCTGACACGTAATTTTTCAAAAAAGTATTGACATGACACAAAGTCAACACGTTGATTAAGTTATTTTATAATTCTTCATTTATATAGTATAAATTTAATTTTATACTAGTTACTAATTTTTCTTGTTGAATTTTTTTAAATATAAGTACTAATTTGTTATTTAATAATAATTTTAAGTTAAAAAAGAAAAAAAAATGATTATGGTAGAGTGTCCGAAGGGTGTCAATATCTGACACGAGTCTGACACATGTCGGACATAGACATGCTATCCTAGTTGAAGTGTCCACGCTACAGACTTTACTCCTTTATATTGGTTCTAGTGTTTAGTAGCCTGTAGACATGCACCTGTTATTACTTTATAAAAATGGAAGAAGGAAGAAATAAGGTGGCTGGTTGCATTATATGAAACTGCCACAGAAATTAAATTTTGGCAAGCATATATGGGAGACTAGCAATTGCAATTCGACATCAAAAAGACAAATCTAAGACTAAAAGAAGCAAAGAGGGGAAAATCCATCAACATGCACTTAAATCATTCTGAGGATACATATGCTCTTTCAGTGAACCCATTTGAAGCTGCTATGTGCTAAGCATATTACAGTATTACTAAACATACCTTGTTCAACATCTCAGACGATTAAATGGATCCTAGTTAGATAAAACTATTACATAACATGACAGAAACAGAACAGTCATGTTTTGAGAAATGTAGAAGCTACTGTAACTTTTAATGTTCTATGATACCAACCACAACACTACATGCAATTGCTGAATATTCATGTGAAAATTAAAAAATTTGTTATCAGGCATCGTCAAGCAATCATCTTTGGACATATGAATGAACACCCGTATATGAACATACGCAAGAATACCATCCAGGAAGCAGGATGTAGACACTTGTTCATGTGACTAAATATTAACAAAGAATTTCATTGAAAATAGTAATATGCAAACTTTACAGGTTAATATCAAATGATTATCACCCATAAAAAATCTATTAACTTCACAAAAAAACTAATTTCCTGAATGCTCAGAGATGAGGAGAGATACGAGAAAGAGAAGTGCACAAAATCAAAATGTCTACTTTTAGGTAAATAAGGTGTTGAATCTGTTGATTCGCAGAGTCGGCTTTCTTTATTAATGAGCCTTTTCCCTCCTGTCTCCAGTTTCACATGCACGCATATCACAAGTACAAAGGAATGATGCATTGAGTAAACTTGCCTAGATTGAACATCCTCCTTGCCTCTCAGTCTTTTCATGACACAAGAAATTCCAGCATTGACACCAGTCATGACAGCAAAATTGCGGGCTTGTATCAAGGGACCTCCAGCAAGAGCCTGCAGGCATAAAGGAGAGTAAGACCTTCTTATCACTTAACATAATACCTAATTGAACACACATTCGTTGATTACAGAAAGAGGCGTATTAAGTATAGCTGACACTAAAATCTTCGGCATAAATGTTTTGGTTTAATGGCCGATTGGCTTCACATATAAGCTATAACACTCATTTTCAACTAACGTTATCTAAAAATTTACAACGCCACAAAGCTTTCTACAATAATAGGGTGTTTGGTGTAGATTAAAATCAGATTTTTAGTGGATTGTGATACAAGTTTTTGAAATGTGTAGTTGAAAAGATGTGGGACCATGAAACATGCGGTTGACATTGATTGTTTGACTTTAACTTAGATTAAAATCATATTTTAATCCGGTTCAAACATGCCCTAAATATCAACGGCTCGCAATCCAAAAGGTAATAAGAACCCAATCTCTCTAAGTAATTCAATCTAAAGGTGGAAGACATAAAATTGCAAATCTATTTCTAATCCCCACTCCAGAAACCCCAATACTACTGTAGAAAAGGAAATTTTGAAACCAAAACTTGAGGCAATATAGCAGCCTGTAAGGCTTAACAATACCAAATCCACAACACCTACAAGCATCAAAAACCATTCCTTACCAATGTGTATATGTATACAATTACTCATACATCTATTACACACAAATAAATATAATCTTTAATTGAAAAAACATTAGTCTTTAAGGCTTAACAATACCAAATTCACAAAACACACAAACATGAGCTAACCCAAACCGTCCAAAACCATTCCAAACCAATCATTACACACGAATAAATATACACGAGAACAAAAAGAAAAGTGGAAGAAATTGACCTGGGCTTGTTTAAGCGACGCCATAGCTTTCGGGTCCAAGTTAACAGCCTCAGTCGGAGGCGTAAACAAGGAGGTTGAGTCACCCGTTAGAGTTCCCATGAAGGCGCCTATGGCGGCACCCTGGGCGGCGCTAGTGGTGGTGACGACGGCGGCCTCCACAGGTAACGACTGCTTGGCTAACCACCCCTTAAATCCAGTCTCCAGTTCCTTGAACTTGGCCTGCAAAACTAAAATTGGGTTCTGCGCATCTCCCTGACCCATAATTCCACCGGCCTTGGTTTGAATTTCCATCACCACAACTCTTTGCTTACTTTCACCCATAATTTGGTAAAAAAAATAAAATGTTTTACTTTCTATCAATTTGTGTGGGCGATTTTAGGCTTTGAACTTTGTAGGGGAGGTGCTGGGGCTATTTCAGTTTAGAATGCATTTTTTGAATGTTGAACCCAACTTGAGACCCAACTGCCCCATCCGTAGAATGCATTTTTTGAAGGGAAAATTACGCCACTAATGCTAAAAAATTGATTAGTACACTTGGCATCTTTAATTTTTCCTCCACACGTATTTAATACGGTAAAGGAGCATTATTTCCTTGCTGTAAACCCTGCTCATGCGTAATTATTTCCTTAATTATTATTACCTTGATTAATGTTGATTTATCAATTATATTAATAAAAAATCAAATTCATCAACAATAGGGACCGCACCAAATTTTCTTATTTTTTTTTCACTCTATTTAAATAAAATATTTATATGGCTCACCGTGTAACATTTGAGTTTCAAAAATCAAAATATCAT
>CAIGRS010314268.1:0-16889 GCA_903798395.1 Fraxinus floribunda | reverse complement strand
ACAGAGAAAATGGATGAAAATTGAGGAAAATGATGGTTTCCGCAAGAAAACGTGGAAATAGGGGTGAAAATGCAAAAAATTGAAACGTTGGGACGTTTTGCACACTAAATGTCAAACGTAGGGACATTTTGTGCTAATAAGCCTATTTTGAATCTAAACTTACCGTTTTCGTACCCTATTATTTCATCTTAACGATCCCAACACTTTATTATACCGAGTAAATATCAAGACAAGTTACGAGGACAGTTTTCTCGGTATTCGCTTGCCGTTGGTTCAGTAGGGGTGTCACAAAAAGTAAAAACATACCCAACAAATTTAAATTTCACAATATTCAAAAAATGAGAGTTTAAAAGGTAAAATGGAAAAGAAAAAGATATAAAAGTGAGTGAGGGAAATTCTTTATTTACTTTATCCTTTTCTTGATTTAAAAGGATTCCTCCAAGGCTCCACTTCCAACGTTTTATTTTACATCATTATCCCTTTTGTCATGTCTTAGATATCTTTTTAAATTTTTCCTTTTGGGTCCTCAAAGACCAAAGTTATATTCCGTTGTGTGTGGGATTTTAGAAAAAGGGATAATTGCAGCTGCGTCCTCAAACCTTTCAAAATATTGCAAACTTTTGTTTAACATTTCATTTGTTATAATCGTCGCCCCAAATCTTTCTAAATGTTGCAGTTGAAGCCCAAACGGATGGAATCCATCTAGTATGTCTTCAGTTGACCAAAAAATTGATTTTCATTACATTTTAATCAATTTTAAAAAGGCAAAATGGTAACTTTTTTTTTCACATAAAATAATTAAAAAACTTTAAACAACGACCAAAAATAAAAGAAAATAAATAAAATAATATGTAAGATTATATATTTGGTAAGTTCCTTTTTAAACCATACATTTATTGTAGTTCAACTGGCAAGAACCTTTATTTTTACAAAAGAGGTCCCTGTTTTGAATCCATTTGGACAATTTCCTAACAATTTTATTGTGAAATGTTTTAAATTCTACAATTTTTGCCAAAACCAAATGAAATAAGGGAGAGGATTAGAACCCCTAAGCTCAAGACAAGATATTGAACACTTGACCATTGTAGCACTCATGGAATTTGATAATAAGTTTACCAGAATAATATATATTACATTTTAGCGGTTTTAATGCAGTTATAAAAATTTGAGTCGTGCTCTTCCTTGAATTATACAAAACTTAGCCACAATATCATTTGGTGAATATTATTAATTTTTACAACAAAATTATATATGTTTAATTTGAACAAAATAATTGTTATATTTAAATTTTAGACCTTGTTTGATTTTCCATTTTTTAAAAATATTTTTTTCTCTTCTTTCAACCGCACATTTTTCAATAAAATAATATTAAATGTAAATTCAAAAAATTTCCTTATTTTTAACAACACATTTTTCATCAAATCACTATTTTAAAATACATTTTTTGCAATAAAAAAATGGGCATCAAACATGACTCTTAATATTTTATTGCTGACAACGATCAACGATCCATGGTCGCCCGTACTGACTCGAAATCCTGGGTCCGCCGCTGGCTATCAGGAAAGATGTCAAACCCTTTCTGACAGCATAGCATGATTTTTATCTTCTTCTTATTACTGTTGATCTTCTGAGGATAAACCCATTATAAAAGAGGAGAAGGTTGGCCTATTTGGATTTGAAAGTTGTATTGAAAAGTGAACTCTTTAATGTACATACACCACATCAGAGAAGCTATATATACAAAGACCAACTCTGAATTTATGTTGTTGTTTAGAGTAGCTAAAAATGTCAATGTAAGATTTATGGTGGTGAAAAGTAGATTTGATTTGTGGGGTTGAAGAATAAAAATGTATTTTAAGAGGTGTGTGAAGGGTGGAAGGAGTGGCGGTGCCGACAATTTGTGGTAATGCCAGTGGGTTTTGGTGGAAGTGATTGTCCGATGATGGCAGAAAGTGATTTTGGTTTGGGGTGAGGTGAGGTGGGGTTTGGGAAGAAAATAGGGATGACAAAAAATCCGGCAAACTCGATATCCGCGAGGTCGGAGACGAGTCTCGGGGAAATTCTCCCCAGTTTGGGTATGAGGTAGGTACGGGTAACCAGGGCCTCGCCCCGCCTCAATTTTTTTTTAAATAATTCAATATTTGTGTTAAAAATTCCATGAAAGTGCATTTATTCTAATAGAAGACGGCAACTGATATTATCTAAGTAATATAACAAACAATAAAAATCTTAGTTTACCAAATATATTTAAATAATTTAACTTTTAATTCATTAAATAATTTAACTTTTAAAAATGAATTAATTAATTAATTACTAAATATATTATTGTCTCACTTTAATAAATGGGTGACAATAAAATGAATTAATAAAAATAAAAATAAAAAGTAAACAAGGAGGGAAATTACCTAAGCGGTGCGGGGGAGGTTGCCCCGACCCGTCCCGTTGACATCCCTAGAAGAAAATATACATTTTTTTCATTTTAATTGTTTAATATGAAAAATACAAAGTCACTACTTTGGCCTTTTTAAAATATTAAGATTTGATCAAAATCAAATTTTTTGGTCAACTAACGAAAAATTGGATGAATTACATCCATTTTGGTTTCAGCTGCAACGTTTTGAAGGTTTGGACTAACGATTGTAACAAATGAAAGGTCAGGAGAATGTCCACAACGTTTTGAAAAATTTGGGACAAAGCTGCAATTATCCCTTAGAAAAATAAGATTAATTTGCCTATGTTTGGCCTCTATTTTTTTTAAAAAAAAAAACTCATTTTCCAAGCACATATTATCCCATAAAATAATTTTATATGTAAACTCAAATTGTTCCTTATTTTAATCATAAATTCTTCAAAGAATTACTATTCTAAAATACACTATCCCCAAAAACGGCGCTCAAACAAGGGCATACGTGCATAATATATGTTTACATTCTTAGTCCTTTATAATTCATTTTTTATACAATTTTATGATTTCTACCATAATTATGAAGTGAAATAGATTGACAACTTCAATTCGATCTCTTCACCTCACAATCTTCGTCATAGTATTTCAGAATTATAAAAGGTTTCATATGCGACCTCAATTCGAATTGAAAAGAAATAATTTCTTCTGAGTTTAGCTCACTTACGCATACATTGAATCTTTGGTTCTTCATACTTGACTTATTAAGCTTTGTAGGAAGTTGCTCTCTATTAAATAATAACCATAAATACTCATTTTTGGTGTAAATGGTAAATTTATTAGTAAATGACAATTGTATTCATGCAATCCTATAAATTATTACCGTTGTATCTCTAATAATTCCCTATAGATATGAGATTTTAGTTCTTATCATAATATACACAAGTTTATTGATTTCTTTCTTTTTTTTCTCTTTAATTTATAACACATTATCAACACGATTCTCTTAAAATCAAAGTAATTTAGTTAGAAGGTAAATCAAAGTAAATTAGTTGAAAGGTAATAATATTTATAAGTATAATAATCTATCACGTGTACTGAAATTAGTTTGGTGACATGTGAATTCTTTTCAACAGATGCATTAATTTTCAATTTTTTTTTATATATACATGAGAATATTTTTTACATATACGTTAATTCTGCATTAATCATTGCATTTTGCTTCATACCTTTAATTCATGTATGTTGCTATGTGGAATTCATACCTTTTAACTTCTGTGTATGTGGAATTCATTTTGAAGTTATTCATTCTTTTAACTTCTATATATGTATGTGGATTCACGTGTTTGGTATCTTTTTCATATATTGGTAAAAGATTCATTCAATTCTATTAACTTTGATATATGAAGATTTTTTTTCTTAATACATGTTTGGTAATTAATTTTTATATCACATCTCGTTTGTATGGTAATTAATATTTTTAACCTGATTAAATATTTTTAGATATTCCTTTATAAATTTTAAATTAATAACTCATCGTATTGTTGCTCCTAAAATAGCACAACATTATAATTGATATTTAAGGGGAATACTATTTGCTCTTGAACAGCATGAATTATAATTTCTAATAGCCCAGAAAAATATCGACATATTACTCTTGAAGAAGCAATAGCAAAATATAATGTGCCAAGTGCTCTTGAAGTAGCACATTATAATTCTCATTAATATTTTATTTAGATTTTAATGCTCTAGAAAAGTATGATGATATAAAAATCTAACATAAATTATGTTTTTACTCTCGAAAAGTAAATCGTTGTATAATTTATTATACTAATATTTGATTGCTTTTGAAAAGTATAAATTAAAAATTTCAATATTACAGAAGAATATTGTTATATTGCTTTTGAATGTGCAATAATAAAATACAACGTGGTCTCGAAATAGCATATATTTTGAAAAATGTATCATTTCGAATTTAAGTTTATTCTTGAAGGAAAACATATAATTAATATCATGAGGACATTGATTAGTTTGACTGCTAGAATGATATATGATTATATAATGTTTAATCATATTTTTCAAAATTAAATAATTGAATTATATCTTATATTGAACCAGAAGCTCAATTTGACTTTATTGTTTGGTATAACTAGTTGGACAATCACATATCGATAATGGTGCGAAATTAAATATTCTATTAAATAATTGAATTATATATTATATTGAACCAAAAGTTCAATTTAACTTTATTGACTAGCATGTTCAATATGATCATCATTGGATCAATAATAATAAGAAATTAAAAAAAATTCAAATAGACATTAAATAAAGAACCAAAGATTCTTCAATCGAATGAATTCTTATATGATGTTTATGAAGATTTTTCATTAACCATCACTAGATAAAATAGAGATTGAATTCTTTGTATTTCTAAAAATTAATCAGGGTGATAAATGGGGTCCTATCATCATTTACGTTAACCATCTAAATATTATTTAAATATAATAGATTTGACACAAATACTAGATCATTGCATAGTGTTCGCAACCTGAAATTTACGAAATTACTACTCAAATTATGAGCATAGTTTTCAGATTATACAATCAAGAAGGCGTGTCTTGTTAATGCTAATGAGCTTAAATCTCAACAATTTAGTAAGTGTTAATTGGAATGTCGACAAATAGTCCAATAATATTGCATGTTAAACGTCTCCAATTAATATAATTAAGAACAAAGTACTTTTCATTTTCTGCTTAGGGAATGTTATTACGCATCATGTCAATATCATAGTTCTCTATGTTATATTGCCTTATGGTCAGATCCTAATTTTCTATCTACTTATTTTGATAGTGCATTATATGTAAAATTAATCCACTACAATGTATTGAGATAGAAAGTAAAGTATTATGAGAATAAATTAGTAGTTGAAACCCTTATATAATATCTCAAATCCTAACGGATGATATTTTATAACGCGATTTGCTGATTATCAATTTAATATTATATTTGATAAAGTTATGACACGCCTAAAGCATGATGTATTCGATTCTGATATAAAAATCTCCAAACGAAAATGAAGCAATTAGTAATGATGATCCTATTAAGGAAGCATATATTCTTGATGAGTATTTAGACGTAACAAATTATAAAACCCTAGAAAGGATGTAGTTACCTGAAATATTGAAAATCGAGATATCTCAATAAGTTATGTCATCATGAGAAAAGAAATATAATCGAAAAGAAAAAGTTCTCGACAATATTTTTGCAAATAATGTGATGCACCATATTATGAATAGCGAGGAAGCGAAATAAATTCATTGAAACATATCGATCGAAAGCAATGATTGGCCAAATAAAAGAGACGTGATCACGTGATCCTAAAATAAATTTACTAATAGAAACTTGATTTTTTGGACCTGCAATCCGAAAACCTAAAGGTATATACTTATGCAAAATGAGAAAGGAAAAAGTAAAGTCGTAATAAGAAATGTACGACTCTTTACATAATGAATTTCGTAAAAAAATATAAATAGATAAATTATCATGTAATGGCTACAATCACAAATCTCTATCTCATTAGCTTGCCAATGCATGTAATAATTTTTTTATAGTCAAATCATCCACATGACCATTAATGTTATGTTGAAAGATTTAATGTGTTTGAAGCATATAATTCAAGCAATATTATCAAGAAGAAAAGTGAATACACATCGTACTCTTTTTTCCTTGACCGATGTTTTGTCCCATGGATTTTCCTGGCAAGATTTTTAATAAGACAATTTTTGTTGGGTACTTAAAAGATTAAACTGTTTTTCCTTTATTAGGATTTTTTAACAAAGTTTTTTCTGTAAGGTTTTAATGAAGTATATTTTTGTATAATGAATATCTATAACATACAAGACATTTACCCTTAAAAATCTCCTATATGTATGAGATTCCCAAAGAGGTCAACAAGAGCTATTTTTCGAATCATGTTACTACATTCATCAAATATTAATAAATATCGCGTATGAAGACAGTGTTATTTAAAAATCAAACAAGACAACATAAGACATATTTCACCAGAAATTGTAATATTGAAGACATTGATATACAAGACTATAACACTTCATTCATATAGATAACAATATACTAATCAGTGTAGAAATACAATTGATGACTTGATCTAGACATTTAATTTCACACACAAATTTTTTTATTGATAAAATGAAAGTATCTCCACAAGTATATCCTTGTATATAGTATACCAATGATCATAAATTCATAGTCCAACATATTTATCTTGAGATTGTAAAAGTTTCTACACATCATTTCAAAAGGAGGAAATTACACAAAACCAAATTTTTAAAGTTTCAATTTCAAATTTCAGATATAAACTTTATTTATACAAAAATCACATATTAATTCATCTCTATCTAAACTATAATTATCCAAATCCTAAAAATAAAAAACCATTTATCTCATCTTCATTCTCTCTCTTCATCGTTCAACTTTCTTAGAGGCGGGTTTTCTTCCGTCTTCTCCATTTCTACGATTCTCATTTTTTCATTTGCAAAACAATTTGCATCAATGGCTGTTGCAGATGTTGAGTATAGATGCTTTATCGGTGGACTCGCATGGTCCACTGGCAATGAGTCATTAGAGCAAGCTTTCTCTCAATTCAGCGTAGTCGTCAATTCTAATGTCCATTTGTCACGGAGATCGAATCCGATCCAATTAACGATGAGAGATGCCATCGAGGGGATTAACAACCAAGATCTTGATGGTCGTAATATCACCATAAACGAGGCGCAGTCCTGCGATAGCGGAGGCAGAGGCAGTGGTGGATTTCGTGGAGGCCTACGTCAGGGAGGTTACGGTGGCGGTGGCTATGATCGCAAATGAGGTTATGGCGGTGGCCGTGGCTATGGAGGCGATGGTTGTGGCAGATACGGTGGTGGTGATCGTGGTTATAGAAGCAGCGATGGTTCTGATAGAAACTAGAACTAAAGTCGTTATGATTACAGTAGTTTGGCGATGGAAATGGAACGGCACAACCTTGGTAGCATTAGCTTCGGTCGTGGCAGCGATCCCACTTGAGTAGTGGAGGTGATTGGCCGGTACCGATCGGGAGAAAACTGGTGGCGGGGGTGAGTAGATGGGTGGTGTTTGTGGTTTTAGTGTCGGATTTGGCAACGTAGATGAAATCGACATAACTTTGGTGGCCTTAGCTTCGATCGTGGTGGCTATCCTTCGATTTTGGGTTGTCGGGCTTTGCATGTGTTGGTGGCTATGCATCCATGTTATGTTATTAGGCTGTGGTGGTGGTGGTGGGGCGGCGGTTATGGCAATGGTGGGGGTGGCGACGGTGGCGGTGCTGCTATTGAATGGAGTGATGAGGTGATGGTTACAAGTTTTGATGGTGGTCACATATTATTTGATAGTTTGTGACCAATAAATTGGTTAATCTGTGACCAATAAACAATATGTGACCAATGAAAAATATAAATTGTAACTAAGAAATAATCTGTGACCAAGAAATATAATTTGTGATTGATAACTTGACAATTTGTGACTATCTACTAAGTTGTGATTTGTAATCGATGAATAAGTTGTGACGTATAAATCTTTTTATTTGTGATCGATTAACAAATTGTGACTTATAAAATTTTTGAATTGTGATCGTAAAATAATTTGTCACGTATAAATTTTTGATTTGTGACCGTAAAATAATTTGTGACTTATAAAAAATTTTATTTGTGACCGATAAACAAATTGTGACTTAAAATTTTTCAATTATGACCGTAAAATAATTTGTGACATTTCAATTTTTTATTTGTAGTCGATTAACAAATTGTGACCTATAAATTTTTTGAATTATGATCGTAAAATAATTTTTGACATATAAAATTTGTGATTTGTGACATTGTATAGAATTTGTGACTAAATTACATGGAATTGTAACATTAATATATTTAATTAATAAAATATATGTTTAATTAATTAATTTATAAATAAAATTTAAAAAAATTTGAGATTTGAAATTTTAAACTTTATCTCTTAAATTTGAAATGGGTGAAATTTAACCTCTTAGTTATGAAATTTTCTCATTCAAAAGTCATACAAGATCCCCAAAATATAATACACCTGGAGTCCACAAAATAACCCTACATGTCGTCATCCATGTACACCAGAATCTGGAATCTCGTAAGAGATCTACAACCAGTCGTACCTTTTATGAGGTTCGAGGCTCACCTACAATGCAAGAACTATATAAGTTAATGCTCAGTAAGCAAAAATTATGCATGTTGTGGGTATGAGTCATAATGGTATCTGACCACATGCTATTTACTTTAAACATTATGCTAAGGATGTATTATGCTCAAATATTTGTCAAAATCAACTCAAAATAATTTTATTGAAATCATTCACTGGGCCATTGACCCACCTACTATGCACCAGATAGAGCTCTCACACTATCAATATCAATAATGAGATTGTCAATATGACATCGATACCGACGAGTGGACCATTCTCTTGTGACCACTAAAAGTCCATTCCCTAACTGCTCCTATGATCACCCCAAAATTATCCAACCCGGCAGCGCTAATAATCATAATGTCACAAAGGCAAAGTCGAGTGGTCCACCCTTATCTACCTTTGCAATCAACCAGAAAGTATCACCCTGATGCCAAAACATATCACATCAGTATGCCTCACATGCCTCGGTGCCCTAGTAGTGTTCGATAAAATATTTTATGAAGAAAGCTCAATGTTACAATCATGTTGTACATGCTAGATTTTCAACCATAGACATATGTCGTGCATGAAGATGAAATGCTCGTGAGTGACATACTTAATCAAAACCAATGTCAATATGTTCCGAAATCATATACTCAATGATCATACCCATCATATGATATAGAATGAGCGCCTTATCAAAGTTATGTAAATATTCCAACATTACTATATCCCAAATACTATGTTGTTGCATCATAGTTGCAAATGAATTTTTACTTACCTTTATGTCCTTGTTAGTGCACTACCACAGAGTGTAGAACGATTTTCTTTCTCACTTAAAGTCGGAAAACCACCTGCATTACCATTTAATATTAAACATAATCCCTAATTTGATAACCTTAACACACACAATCATGTACTACGCACATTCATGCCATAATGATTTAGATGAAATTATCATTTCAAGTTACTGATCGTATTGCAAACTAGTCACATAAATCTTACTATTTTTCGAGTCCAATTATGAATGTCAATGTCATCCAATTGTTGTCAACAACCTAGCATTCCTTAAAATCTATTTTCCAAGCCTAAGAGATAATTAATGAACATGTAAAGGTTGAAACTAAATTAAACACGCAAATGGACAGAACTTGTTTTCAGGTTTTAGTTGCTGCTATGTCCCATTTCATCCATCTTTTCACACCCTCAATCACATTCATTCCTCCTAAACTTTAAACATACTTATATAACGTATATGTGAAGGTAAGTATGTTATTAAGTTACCACAAGTAGAAGGTTTACAACCTGAAAATCAGTCCCTTTTTACCGAACACCAAATCAGGCAATATAAGTTATCCTATGTATTATACCAAATCAAAGGTTGAATAGGCAGAACCCAGCAACTATGCAATTTATGTTCTCACTTGTTTTATTCAATATATCTCCAACAATTTTTCTCTTTTTTTTGCCATGATAACATCACAAAAACTAACCCCCAACAAACATCAAGCAATTTCAAGGGCTTGAGAGATTGTAACACCTTCAAAAACATTGAAAATAACCTTCGAACCATGAGCTAAACTCGCCTTTTTAGAAGTTTAGTTTTCAGCATCTTATTTCTGCTTCGCTCTTTATCCTTTGCTTTTTTTTTTCACTCGGGGTCACTTGGAGATAACTTGAAAGGCTAAATACCATAGTAGGAGGTATATATAGAGTCTTAAAATGGGTTTGGGGTCGTGACTCTTGCTTAAGAATTAAGAAACTATTGTAGGCATCCAAGCATGACATGTGTTAAGCAGGAGGTGGATTCTTCCAGTAATATTTGACTTCTCTCTTCCCATATTTGGATACATATTGGCTTATAAGATACATATCTATCCTATATGAAGTACTAAGGGGTTAGGAGACGTGATGGAAGCCTTAAGGTCAAATGAATTGAAGGTTAAAATGACAATGATCAAGCATGAGGTGTCATTTGTAGTAAAAATCTGATTTTACACTCATCATTGCAGTAGAAAACCAATTGGTTCTGGCCGATCTTAGTGTGTCTACAACCTAATTTAATTATCATAGGATCCTAAAATAATTTATAGAGTCAATTCCTTATTGATTGGCGCTCGATTCTCAATCGACTTCAATAATTTGCGCATCAATATTTATAATGTCACATGAAGCTTATATTGTCATATTGTGATCGTGTCATTTCATGCTTATGTCCCAAATATATTAAAGACTTAATTAGGGATTTAGGGCAACCACGATTAACCAAAATAAAAGCAAATAACTTTATCGATAATGCTTCCGCTCCTTTCAAGGTCACAGTCATTTATCACATCAATATCCAACATCCTAAATTTCTACCATAGCTCAATGTAAAATTCACCACCTAGGTCGGGAGGTCGAAGACTAACACCATATAGAGATCTTAAACTTCAATTACCCAATGCACCATTATAAGAGAAAATCATTTCAAACTATTGATGTAAATGCAATGGCAATATAAATAGCAAGTAATACATGAATCATATTGGCCAAAGTGTGTAAAATGAAGTTTGGGGGCATTACAAAGACAATGATGAATTGATACAAGAATTGAAATGATGGAAAGTAGTTGTATTCTTTTTCCCTCGATCAAGTCTTGTCCAATTGGGTTTTCTTGACATGGTTTTAACGAGACATATATTTTACAATGTGTCATTCGAGTGATTTGTAAATAGTAAGTTTGTTAGTAAATGATAATTGTACCCTTGAAACCCTAGAAATTATTATCATTGTATACATAATCCTTCCCTATAAATATATGACTCTAGTTCTCATTATAATACACATAAGTTTATTGACTTCCCTATTTTGTTCTCTATTTTTATCTTTAGCTTGTAATACTTTTTGTTATATTATTATGTCCTTATTTGGTTTAGATAAAAATAATATTTTTTGTATATTTTAGTAAAAGTTCATGGAATGTATGATTAAAAAATTGTAAATCTCATTAAATATATGATTAAAACTAATTGTTGACTTTAACTTAAATTGTATTAATTTTTTAACGAAACCAAACGGGGACTAATAAGGGTGCGTTTGTTTTGCTATTTTCAGCTTGTAGTTTTGGAAAACACTTAAAACGTGTTTGGTATGGTATTTTTTAAAATGCATTTTCGAAAATAACATAAAATTCAAACATTTGACATTTTGAGTGTTTTCATTAAAAATTTTGAAAATATGAAAAATATGCGTTTAAATAAAATTTATTTTTTAAAAAAATATAATATATTCTAACAAATAAAATTATAAAATAAAAATAAAAATAAGATAAAATCGATAATTCTAAAAACCAGAAAAATAAAAATCTTGAAAAATTAAATTCTAAATAAACTGAAGTTTTTTTTAAAAATAAAATTCTAAAAAATATAGAATAAAAGTACTGAAAAAACTAAATTATAAAAAATGAAAATAGTTCAAACTCTTAATAAAAGTTACATAAAAATTATAAAAAAATATTTAAATGCATACAAATAAAAATATTCTCAATCCACACAATATAGAAATAATTTTTTGAAATGACAAACGAAATGTGTTTTTAGCAATTTTAGAATAGACCCTAAAAATAAAATAATGAAAATGAACTCAAAATTGAAAATTGAAATATAAGCCAAACGGACCCTAAGATATTAGAGAAATTTCAAATGGCAATGGCACAAGAAAGCCGTGTCAATCGATCAAAGAAGCTGCCAATAGAGAAAGTGGGCAAGTAATATAACCATATGATTATATTCCAAGACAGAAAAATAAAAAGTCAGAAAAAATTTAATATGGAAAATTTAAGCCACATAACTATTTGACGATGATATCACCAAGTTCAATCTCCTCCATTCAATTATATTCTTACTATTTTTGAATAATTTTATTCTTCGCTTCAATTATTTCAAAGTGATTATTAGTCCACTTTACCTGTCTCTTTCATTTAACAACGAACTAAAAAAAATAATATTTTAAATTTCTTTTTCATCTTGTAAATGTTTATCTACCTTGATTTAAAATTTCAAAAAGATAAAATTTGATTATATACGTCGAGCAGGGGCGGACCAGGACCATTTTTCTTGTGGGGTAAAAAATGAGAATTCAAAGATATTTAGGTTAAATAAAAAAAAACTCAAAAAAAAAATTAAAAAATTGTGGGGTCACATGATCCCCATGTGGGTCCACCCCTGACGTCGAGTGGACAATTGTAAGTTCAATGGTGGCATATTTAGGATAGAGAACTAAACATAATAATCGATAAATTGAATTATGTTACTCATTCTATCTATGCATTACTCTAACATGAAATCTCAAACTCTAATACCGATTCGATAGGGTATTGTCATCACTTTGTCAACAGTTATAGCTCATGATGGCAGTGTAATTCATCATATATCTCCCAAAATCAGACTCGGGGTATCGGGTATCCATCCTACTTCAATTCCATCAAGCCATGTACTAGAGAAAGAAATGTCAAGTTGTAAAGAGACTATAAAGGATTTCAAGATTACAATTCCCGATACTTGAAGTAAACAAGAGACTCGACTTAAGATTTTGATGTACTAATATCACGTGAAAATATTCACCGACTGTGATTTATTGAAGTGTTTAATGAGCCAATACCACAAAGTGTAAAATTATTCTCTTCGTCTTCACATGTTCTTTTATTGAATGAGCAGTAAGCTCGTACCATATAGACTCATATATAAGCCTAACTCAAATACGTTATCTTCAATCAAGAAGACTTGATCGGAGTTCGTGTTATACAAGATTGCTTGATGCTCCTCGATTCCTCGACCACCCGCGGGTGTCCGAAAAATAAAGCAGTGAGTATCAATAATTCAATTTCTGCATTATTCGTTTTAAGTCAAATATTTACTGCTGTGGTTTTCTTGAACTAAACAGACAGGAAGCATATGTGTTAATCACGCTTTCGTTCTTTCAAATAGCAGACAAAACACAGACACGACATGTATGGGTTCAAAGTTCAAACAAACATGAAACACTGAAAAACGCGTTTTCATTTTTACCCAAAGATTCTTCGAGGATTGGACCGTATTTAATTATTAAAAATCAATTATTAAGATTAACAAATCATTTTACACGTGAAGATAAAAGCAACACAATTAAAATATGGAAATAGAAAATGAAAAATTGCACCATTGGTCCCCCAGCCTCTTTACACTTACAGTATGATGTTCCTCAACTTTTAAAAAGAAGCAAGTCGGCAATTTACTTTATTACAATTACTCGACTAGTCTGCAATCTCTAAATATTGATATAGTTAAAATATTCATTAAATCTTTATGTAACACTCACATAAACATGTCGTGTTGATAAGGTCTAAGTACAAACGGTTGTCATTTTCCTTGGCACCCCTTTCCTAAGGACTTAAACTTGACTCGTCAGTAAAAGCCCTCATCCAAAATACAGCTTGAATTGGGGACACGCTGTACTTTGAAGTTTGGATGTTTCCCTTTGTTTACCTCTGTAAGAGATTTGTTAGAAGTTACTTTTCCTTTCGCAAGTTAGGAAGAAGAGATTCCCCCTTAGCATGAGGTTTTCGTCGAAAAACAAAAAAAAACTAAAGAATCAACAACATTGAGCGAAACAATCCATCTTTGACCAACCACAAAAGTTAAGGATTCAATTCTTTAAGAACCATTTCAAGTTGAAAGCAAAATCAAAATTTCGTAAAGATGAATATATGGGCATTAGTTGACGATTTAACATATTTTAAATGGTTTTCGTCATCAAGAACTTATTGTGTGACAAAAATGAAATGTTAAAAATTAATTTGTTCATTTTTAAAAGTTTCAGACTTGCTATTAGTGCAATTTGGTACACCGTATTGGATTGGAGAAAGGACAAGGAAATCTCCAATGCATTATATGGATTCGGTCTATTTTGGTAAACAAAAAGAGAAAATAATAATAAATATGAGAGAAAAATAAGAACACACGAGAGATAGAGGAGGGAGAACTTAAATATTGCCAACTCAACCGTTTAATAGATTTCTGTATCTAAACGAATCTTTACAATATCTATTTTTCTTGTCACGCCAATTAGATTGAGTCTCACTTAGATTCCATTGAAGAGGAATTTCGGTAGATATCGTCTACTTTTTGCATATAAGGCAATATTTTATACAATTCGCATTAGCATTGAGGCTTATATATGATAGGGTTATGGGGATAATATTAAGGTAGATAATGTGGTATTGATTTGATACGAAGTTTTGTTCTGAAACATATTTGAAGATAGTATAATTAACGAAAGATTATAAAATAAAAAATATGACTTATAATAAGGTTTTATAATTTATTAATTGAACTTTTAAATTCTAATGTCACTTATAAGTGATTTTTTTATTATAAGTAATTTTTAACTTGCATGTGAATATTTTGAAATTAAACATAATTTTCTTACATGTAAGTGAATTTTTTAACTTGTATATAATTTTTTTAACTATATGTATAAGTAAATTTTTTTACTTCTACTAACTTTTTTAGTTATAAGTGATTTTTACTTTATGTACTTTGTCTAAACATACGTTAATTTTTACGCAGAAGTGGTTTTTTGTCTTACAAGTAATTTTTAATTTATAACTAATATCTTTTTACTTATAAGCCATTTTTCATTAAAATTGATTTTTTTCTTAGAACTCATTTATACTTGTATATGAGGTTTTTGCTTATAATTGAATTTTTAAGTTTATCTATATGTAAACTTTCTAAAATGTTTTCCGTTTTATTTTTCACTTCAGTTACTGGTAACAAATAAAACCACTTTAGTATACGAAAACGCACCTCTGGAGTATAGGTTGGGGACAAATGGTGCAATTTTCCATTAAAAGTGTTCAGCCGAGCCGAGCCGGTAGGATAAGCTAGGCTGTCTTGTGCTACAAGATTGTCCGTGGAACGGGAAGATAAACCCGGACAGCTATACATGTAATCATCAAACGATCAATTTAATTAATCACATCTTTAATCGCATCACGCCTTGCGTCATACCCATGTCATGCAAGTGTCAAGATGATGTCATACACCTTTTTGGTTGAAAAAAAAGTAGAGGCACTGGCTTTTTCTCACGCCTATCTAATCTATCCCAAACTGCAATTCAATAATTTCAGCCGTTGATTTCTAGACTCGCCTATCAATAATTTTTTACCCCGTTTTTCGTCCTGATTTTTTCTGAAATAATTTTTTGAAGTGGACGATTCTACTCTCCACGATTATTAACTGCTACGTTTCTACTCGAAAAAGATAACTTTCAGACAATCTTCACGGAAAATAGTAATAATGAATAGCAATTTTGAATTTAGCACATGTTTAGTATGCATTAAAATTTTCATTCTCATTTTTTTTTACTTATTTTTAACTACACATTTTTCAATAAAATAATATTTTTCATCACATCGATAAATTTTCCTTCTTTTTCAACCACACATTCTTCATCAATTTATTATTCAAGAATACATTCTTCCAAAAAAGTGTGGGTCAAACACACCCTTATAGTTGAAATTAAAATTTGACGATTACTTTCACCAAGGGTATGTTTGATAGATATTATTGAGGAAAAAATGTATTTTAAACAGTGATATAATGTGAAATATGTAGTTAATAAGTAATAAAAAGTTATTGATGTTATGAAAAATATTATTTTATTGAAAAATGTGTTGTTGAAAATGAGTAGAAAAATGATAAATTAAAAGGATATGTAGCCCATGTTTTATAGCCCTTTTTTAACAAAATAGTGGGTATGTTTGAGCCACATTATTTGGAAGAATGTATTCTGGAATAGTAGATTGATGAAGAATGTGTGATTGAAAAAGAAGGAAAAGTTATTGATGTGATGGAAAATATTATTTTATTAAAAAATATGTTGTTGAAAATGAGTTTTGAAATAATGTATTTTGAAAGAATGTGTACCAAATAGGGATTAAAATTAAAAACATGTTTGAAATGAGGGTGTGCCTATTGTCTCCATTTGGGAATGACCTAATAGCATATTCATTAAAGAAAACTGAGGCCCAAATAAATTTGGTTTGAGGTTTTCTTTAAGGGAAAAATTCATATTTAAGGTGTATTCTTTACCTCAATTCAATAAAGTAAAATAGTTTGAAAATTCAAAAATCAGGTATGCATTTAATTAATTAAAAATATTTATTAAATAAAGTCACATTTTATGATTAATGGTCACAGATTCATAATTATAAGTTACAGATTTATTATTGGTCACAAATTCATAA
>CAIGRS010314257.1:0-10568 GCA_903798395.1 Fraxinus floribunda | reverse complement strand
CATGGAGTTTAGTAGCGCTACGCACAAAATTAGTATCACGAAATTCGATTCTTATAATTTCGTATCTCATTAAGTATGTTCACGAATTTCTTTTTTTTTCATGTTACGTTATTTAACTTATTGAGATTATCATTTTACATGAAATATGAAATTTATGTTATAGGTAATAAGTAATCAATGATTCGAGGCGGATGAAGATTAAACGAGCACGCGATGGTGGTTAATGATTCAAATTATGTTATGAATTTAAAGATGTGGTCAAAATTTTATGATATCATTATAGTTTTTGAAAGTTTTTAAGTTTGAAACATTTTGTTATTGATTCTCTTGATTTATGAAAAATAATTATGTTTTCAATAAAGTATTTTAATTTTAGTTCCAAGTTTTCGATTCGTTACATCAGTATCTTATGTTACTATAAACCTACAAGATAGATTCAGGTCAAATCTCTTGCTTTATTTAGTTTGTCTGCTCTTGTAATTTTCCCTGGGAGTGATACACCCCTTTACATGAAATTACTAATAAAATCTCACAAAAGAATCCCAGCAGTTGGGTTCTACTAACATATAGAGATTCTATATGAACTTCTCCTTCTCATTCTAAAAGCAAGATATACGATTATTTTGTGGCATTCCAGATGAGGATTTAGAATTTTATATAATAGAATCAAGAAAAGATTATTTTCACTCGTGTTTTCCTCCCTATTCAAACCGTCAGATCAAATCAGTATCTACACAAAATAGCGATAACTAATAAAGAAAACTTGTGCACATCTATATATCAATGCATGGAAACAAATTTTAGTTTTTACAGATTGCTAATGCTATCTTCAGGCCATTAAAGATGGAAAGTTTTGAAGTTCATGTTGTCATGTGCATGTGTGGAAAAATTATGTGTTATCCAGGAAGAAAAAAAGAGTCCTATCACCCCTGCTTGGTTGACAGGATGGCAAGAAACAAAAATTCCTTTAGAAGATTGACATGCACAAAAACCACCCAGAAAAAAAGTATTAATTCAGCATTAGTACTCCAAATAAATACTTTTCCTCATGATATAGGCGTTAAGCAGTGCGTTTAGGGTAAAAAGCTGCAATTACCTGCTTTTCCGCTTCTTGTTCACTGATTGTACTGTTGAGCACTTTCTCCGTCAAACCTAAGTACCAATAGTAGTTTGTGACGACTGACGTGCAATAAAACATATCTTACAAAACAAGGAGGCAATGGCAATCTATGATGCAAAGACACAGACACATGTCCGACATGATGACAATCTATGAGGCAATGGCAATCTATGATGATACGTGTCAAACACGTTGACAAGCGATTTTTCAAAAAAATATTAACACGATATAGTATAAATTTAATTTTATACTTGTTGTTAATTTTTTTGCGAAATTTTTTTAAATATGAATACCTATTTTTATATAATAATATTTCAAATAAAGAAAAATAACCATGGTCACTTGTTCTAGTGTAGATATACGACAAATGTCAGAAACGGATACACCTATCTAGTTAAAGTGTCATTGCAACACAGATGGCAATTTTCTTGCAACAAAAGATGACGAGAGAAGGTAACTACACTTGCAAAGTTGTTTACCGCTTGCTCCATGATGTTGTTGACACCATTCTCCCATTTTATCAAGGCATTCCTTTGATTGATGAATAACCAAGTCTGGACCCTATAAAAGAAACAAGAAGGAAATTTTCTCAGTTAAGAAAGGGAGTGAAGCAATGGCCATTGGACACTGAAAGAAACCCAATTCATCATTTAAAAAGACAGAAAAGAGGGTAGCCAGGATTCAAATGGATTTGATTTGATTCAAACCATTGAAAACTAGCTACATTTCCAGCAAACAGAATATGGAAAAACAAGTAACAAGAATGCAAAATAAAGCTAACAAAAGATATGACTATAATTGAGCAGAAAATATGACGACAGGAATTTCTTCAGCAAGAAAGGGTGAAGTTACCTCAGTCGACTTGTTTAAATTGCCATTTGTAACTATACAAGCAATTTCCAATATTCTATCAACCTCAACATTCAAACCTGCAAAAAAGAGAAGGAGCTTACACCACTATAATGTTTCTTCTAATAAGTCATGATTTAAGCAATCATTTCTCTGCCATTTGACATGAAGAATCGCATTGGTCTGCACAAAATTAAAGTAAATTAAGCAAAAAAGGATTCTTTTCTATGCTGTCTATCTTTTTTTCTTTTACCCAGGGCCAAAAAAAAAACACAAGAAGCAAGAACACAAAAATTAGTTAATAATCAAGAATGTACGTAGGAAGTGGAAAATCTTATTAACACTCACAAGACTCTTTCCTTAGGAACAATAACTGACAGTATATGGATTGAAATTAGAGTCATTCATTATATAGCCCATGTTATGTAAAAATTAAAATCCAAATTTTAATTTAAGTCAAAGTCAATAACTAATTTAAACCACACATTTTTATGGGACCCACAACTTTTCTACCACACCTCTCATCAACGTTTATCAAAATCTACTAAAAATCTAATTTTAATCTCCATCAAACAGGAGCATAGTATGTTAACTGAAAAGAGAAAATGGAATATAGTAGCCAATGGAATATGACGTCTTCAAATCAATCTCAAGTTCAAAATGAAAGAAGTAGCAAAGCAGTACATTAATATGAAAATGGACTACTGATGGAAAAAGAAAACTGCAGACTAGCAGAAAAATAACCAGCGGATGACATCACGATATTTCACTAAATATATTTTTCTTTATTTTTAATCGAAACCGAGGATGATTAATTGTGAAGTAATGAAAAGTTTTAATTGATTGTATAGAAGTAATTATACTTCGACATAAGAGAGAAGAAATTATAGAGCCAACCACGCTCTCATGAAGCTACTATTAGCTTTTGGTAACAATCACCCACTCCCAAAGCTGTCCTAAGGGAAAAATGCCCCACAAGTCAGTAAGAGAAGGTTATTCAGAAGAATAGATAAAGCACGATACTGCATACAAACAAAAGAAACTGAGCATCATGCAGTTTCTTCTTTTTTGCAGGGGGATGTCACATCAAAGCCATGGAACCTAGGTACAGTATAAGCAAGGTAGGTTGAAAATGAAAGACTCTCCCACTAACACAATGACATCGCATATTTACATGAAAGTCAAAGTGTGGCATGTAGGAAAAGAACAATGCAAGGACCGAGTGAAGCAGGCAGGTTACAGAAAACAAAACTTGAATAAGGAACAAAAGAATAAAGTCTGTTTGAACCAATCGAACACTTGGGACACAATAGCTGCTCCAGAACCTAGGACAAAGAGGTACTCTTAAGTCTTTTTTTTAAACATCAAGTTATCAGCCACTATTCGTGCTTCATAATGAAGAGAACTTAGTTTTTGTTATGGCCAAATGGGATAAGAAATGTGAATCGGTTAGCAAATGTGACTGAATTGTAGAAGCACCTAGACAACCAAGCTACATTGATGGATGAGATCCAAATCTCATAGGCCAAATTCAAATCAGTATATGAAACATTCCAATAAACAACAAAGTAGGACTCCTCTTCAAAACTAATGAGCCCACAGTTTATACTCTAGTAGGCACAGCCTGCCCCTCTTCTTTGCGCTTGGGCATACTATATCAACATTTATAAGAAACTACCAATATATAGTGGGTGATTCATGATATGCAGAATACCAATATTCATTTCAACAGCCTGAAGATCAAATACTCGCCAGTCATTTCAAGGTCAATCCACACTAGTGGCAACTTGTATTCTTCTTGATCCAGTTCTGAGCTCTGTTGACCCTCGTTCTCATTTTTTGAAGAGGTTCCATCTCCTGAGTGGTCGTCTTTTCCGTTACCATTACCTGCATCATGGGAATAATTTTTCTGACATATAGTGCAAAAAAAAATAAAATACTATATCTCTCTATGGTTACGCAGGAACGGTTGAATGCTTTAGTATTATCATCACGACTTTATGTAGATTTTGATTGCTTCAAAACTAGAGAAAAAAAACTAAGATTTCTTCTTCACAAATAAAGCAATAATCCTTTGACCTCATATTCTTTTAATGAGGGAACAATAGAGAAGACTTCACTATCTTTACATAATATCAGTGCATACCTTGTTCCTTTACTCTTTCACTATGACCATCAGCAGCCGAGGCAGTCATAGTATGTTCCTTAGCATCTTCCACATCCAGCTCAAGCAATGAGAAGGCATTTGACAGCTCACTCATTTCTTCTCAGAAAGATGCTAATCCTTGTTCATTAATCTCCTGAAGGACTTACCAACAAAAGCCTCAGCATGCGTGGTAGTCTGGTGGGGTAAATTTAAAAGAAATAAAATCATTACTCCTGTTTAATTTGTCGAATGATAATAATACAGAAGCTTAAAAATTCAAGACCAGCGACTAAGCTTAAATTTTGCAAATACCATTTACTCTCCATAAGAAAGTGACCACGCTGATGACGATGTATCATATATAAATACTCACCCTCCTCCCTTCCCAGCCGCTCCATACATTACGTAATAGCTCAATATCTTTGAATGCTTGATAATCCACTGTTGTTAGGTACTTGTATGTGTTGCTTGTAAAGTTCCTCCAATTTTTCTTAGATATAATTTGTTTTTATCAAAATTGAGATAATTTCCTCCTCTATTTGGTTAGTCTTGGGAAGCAAAGTGTAAATAATCACAGTTTATAAATGGAGTAAGTGATTAAACAATAAATAAAAAAATAGAAGTCTACATGTATCTACAATGAGCCAATTCTTTCTCAAAAAGTCAGAGTGGTGGTGCCCTTGAGGCTTGAGGAAGCAAATGAAAATTACATGTTACGCGCTTTGATTCTTATTTTCTTTCCTTTTTCTTTTTTACTTCTGTGTCCATTGCAATAAGTTTTGTTCAAATTCTTGGTCGTTTAATCGGCTTATCGACATATTTTAGACATATGGTGTCAGAAACACTCTCCTAGCAGTTGGCATTAGTTATTAATGTTGTGTGAAGCATATAGTTCATCAATATTTATCAGGAACCAAGCTTAGTTTGTTGTTGGTGTTGTTGTATGCAGTTTGTTAACAATAAACAAGATCGACGCCAAGAAATAAACCTACTCGTAAATGCAAATGAAGAAATTCCTTCTCATACTGCAACAGCAAGCATAAATTGGAAAAAAAAAAAATGTAAGAATGTGGCTCTCATTACTTTCTCACAAGCTTGCACTGAACAAGCACAGCAAATCATTCTCTACACCAGCGCTAAATTGTGGATCACACAGGTCAGAAGACTGGGAGCTGGATTTCCAAGAATAATTAAGGTAGCAGAGGACCAAGTTGTTAGCGAGCAGGATTTGTTTGGTCCTCTATTTAGCTGTACGAAATTTCTAGCTTGACCAATAGCTTGTTCATAATCCTGCTATATGCTTTTGTTATTTTCTAAACATATTTAAATATTTAGGTCTATGAAAAATAGATATATGCAATTTATATAAGTGAATTCCCAAAGACATTAGGCTTTTCATTGAGGCGTCCATTAACAACTGATATTGGCAATTGTGTGGAGAGGCCACCAATATACGCAAACTATTTTGGAAAAGTATACTTTTTTTTATCAGTACACCCAACCCTCACTTGCACGAAGAAATGCGAGCTAAACAGGGCACTACAGTGGCACTGCTAAGAAATAAAAACAATGTGCAACTATGGCAGAACCATCAACAAGGTGCGACCATTATTCGATGAGCAGGTAAATATTAAATAAATCCATGAAACTAATACGGAAGAAAGTTGCGAGTCCATAATCCATTTAAATAGGAACAAATGATGTGAAACATACCAACCTAACCTCTCCGTTCAGAAAATCGTAACTTTTCAAAATGGACAAAATTCAACAATTTTGAACTCCTAAACATCCACCAACCTACTTTATGTAATAAATCCATAATTTGGACCCAAATTTCAACTCAAGCTTAATCTAAATATTTGGAGCTTGCTAACTCGTTGAACTACCCCATATGTCTCCGCCAAAAATTCATATTGAGGTCCGATTGACCCCGATACTCAGAATTTCAAACATAATTACCAATCAAGTGATTATAAATCCAAATAAACTAAAATACTCAAGAGCAATTAACTGATTAATGGAATTATCAACAATATAAAGGAACGCGCACAGAGAGAGGGAGAGTGACTGACCAGTACCGTTGGGGTTTTCAGCAGAAGAGGAAACTTTGATTGCAAGACTGACCAGTCAAAACTTCCAATGCGACCTAGAAGAACTTTTTTAAAAATATATATATAAATTAGGTATTACTAAGAGTCCATTTGATGGCAATGATGAAAAATAAGTAGAAAGAAAATATTTTATGGGGAATTAATTTTCTTAGAAAATATTTGATTGGTATAATTTTCTATGAAAAATGTTGAAAATTTGGTGTCCATTTAACTTCGTTTTTTATAAAATTTGTCCATTAAGGTGATAAATTTTTCTACTGTTGAGTCTAAAATTTGTTCTCATTGTAAAAAAAAACTTGAAAAAAAATTTTGAAATTTTTTCTTTTTACCATACCGAATATCATTCGTTTGACTTTATTTTGTATGAAAGTTGTCGATAAAAGTGAATTTTTTTTACCATTGTATCTAGAATTTGTTCTCATTACAAANTTGTAAAAAAAAACTTGAAAAAAAATTTTGAAATTTTTTCTTTTTACCATACCGAATATCATTCGTTTGACTTTATTTTGTATGAAAGTTGTCGATAAAAGTGAATTTTTTTTACCATTGTATCTAGAATTTGTTCTCATTACAAAAAAAAAAGGTGAAAAATGTTAGGTGAAAAAACATTTTCCATCATTTGTGCATCAAAGGATTGTACCTAGAAAAAGGGAGGAAAACATTTTTCGTGAAAAATTTCCCGTATCAAACAGTCAAAAAAATGAAAGTAGGAAAATATTTTCCTACTTCCATGGAAAACTCTGTCAATCAAACGGACCTAATTTCCTTCCATGTTTAAATTTAGGGTGGGTATAATTTCGATAATGAATTTTGCATGGAAATAAAATAAATTTACAATATAAAGAAATTATTAATTAAATTGTTTGATTGATTTAGTTTTCATTTTAGAAAATATTATACTTGTATTTTTTATTGATAGATTGACGAGAAAGAGGGGATATATGAGAGATAATGAATTACTCGAAAAATAAAAATCATATTTTCATAAAGAAAATAATCTCTTATTTTCAAAAGTAGGAAAATTTTTTGTTTGGAAAAATTTGTCAATCAAATAGTATAAAAATATGAAATTATGTGGAAAAACACATTTTTATGAAAAATGTTGAAATCAAACGCATCCTTACTTATCCATTTGTGGGTAAAAATAATATTAATTATGATTTTTTAAATAATGTGTGGTTAAAAATTAAAAAACAATTGGATTTACGTGTAAAATATTTTATTACATGAATGTGTAGTCGAAAATGAGGATGAAAAATAAATTATTATTTTTTAAATGAGTCAAACTTGGTACTTATTCATGATCTTATTCACTTATCTTAGTCTATTTGGTGTGATTTTTGTTTTTACTTTTACTTATGTTAAAAGAGTTTTCAGAAAAAGTTTATTTTAAAATTAATTTTTACAAAATATTCGTAAAATATTTCAGATTGAGAATCATTCATTTCCAATAAAAAAGAATATTCGTAAAATATTTCGGATTGAATTATCGGATCGGATATCTAATAACATAACAAATTTGATATAGATTTAACAATCAAATATCTGTTGGACTATTGAATCAGATTCATTAATTATTCTTATCGTATCAGATAAGATATGTGCAAATTCGATCCACTAGTTATTTGGGTAATTCATGACTTATTAAGGACCTGTTTGAGTCGGATTAAAATCAAATTTTAATTTAAGTCAAAATCAAACAATCAATATCAATTACATCTTTCATGTGTCCATATTTTTTCAGCTACACATTTCAAAAACTTTTATCACAATTCACTTAAAATCTGATTTTAATCTGCATCTAATACCCTATAAATATATGATTTGTGATTAATTAAAATATATAATTCCTGCTATGTTTTTGTGATTGTCATTTTGTGCGATTAGTACGATCATAAATTGTGTATATATTATGATCATAACTTGTTTAATTAGTTATAGATCACACAATATAATCAACTGATATTTGTGAAAATTCATGAAGTTTCTAAACTTCGGAGTGTATATTGAAATTATGCTCTTGTTCGGTACATATTGGGATTTGCATTTTCATTTTTCTACTCATTTTTTACAACATATTTTTTAATAAAATGATATTTTTCATCACATCAATAATTATGTCCTTCATTTTCAATCATATATTCTCTATCAATCTACTATTTCAGAGTAAATTCTTCCAAAATAAGGTGTCCAACACACCTATGTATTTTTCCCCTCACAAGAAAGTGAAACGCGACCGTGTCTCAGAAACCGGGCCGGGTCGAATCCCAGACGGGTGGATTTAGGGGTTTTCGATATTAGGGGCAAAGGGTTCTCCCTCTTCTGCTACACAGCCGCTCCAAGAAGAAGAAGAAAACCACTCTTCTTCTTCTTTTACTCTTTCATTTTTCTTCTACACCGTCACACTTTGAACCGAAAATGGCTGCACTTTTCTCTCCGCCTACTACTGTAACAGCTCCACCGGTGGCAGGTTCTAGTCCTGCCGTGGCCGAACCGCAGAAAGTCGATTACATGAACCTTCCTTGCCCTATTCCCTACGAGGAGATTCACCGCGAAGCTCTCAGTTCGTGCATTTTCTTTTTCTTTTAATTTTATTTTAAGTGCTGCCTTTTTTATCTCTGCTTTAGATTTTATTTTCACTGTTTGTTCTCAGCAGTTCTGTATTTTCTGTTTCTACGAATGGCGTGGAGTATAATGGCGAGGTGTAATATATAGTACGGAGTAATTATCTTTTTGCATTAAACCCTAACTAATTAGTTTTGGCTGATTTTGCTTTTTCTTTTGACTTTCACATATTAAAGTAGGATTCAAATGGATGCCTAATGTTTTTTATTTACTCTGGGAGTTTTGTGTAGTTAGGTCAAGAAATCAACGAGTGTGGGAGTGGGAATGCTCGAGTGAAAACTTCGAGTGAATTGAAAATAGAATATTTGAAATGACTAATGTTGTTATATTGGAAGACTTTCATATAGCTACCTACTTGTTAAAATACTCGAGACTAAAGTTTCATCATTTTTATTCCTTGGGATGTGAATGGTAAAATACTTTATCGTATAAATAAATGACAGCATATGGAATTGCTTTCCATTCACCTGCTAACAACACAATTATTTTCCGTGCAACTACAAATAGTTACTTGAAAATTCACTGAATAAAGTTTTAGGGAGTAATGCTTTAATAACCAAAGAGAAGTCTAACTCTTAACCACATAAAGGATTGTTGTTTTAGAGAGATTATCTGCCACACGAAGCTTGTTACGTTTGGCTCCACATGTAAGTGAGACTGACAATTAATGCATAGGATATTCATCTTTTTAACTGCAACATAAGTTGTTACTTGTTTCTCTTGGCATTGGATGAGAACAGAGCACGGGTTCTGTGAATTTGCTCTGTATCCTCCAGTTCTGGAGATCTATATGATGCTGGGGCATGATTATGGTATCCTAAAGTGATAGGATGGGCTTGTGGATTTATCAAGTACCTCTTAAATGCTATTCTAAAATGAACTCTGCTTTCATAATCAAGAGGGGTTGATAGGCAAGTAAAGGCAATCAGTGCCGCTATAGTGATATTATAGATGTATTAGGAAAAGGGTCTATATGTTTATCACAAATGTGAACGATATGTTTACTTAATTTTGCTTATACTAGCTGGTGACATTCCTAATACTAGTGGACAGTGAAAATGCCAGAAAGAAATGAACATGGATATCCTTCACATTTATGATACATAAATGGAGAAAATGCTGATCAAATTTCCTCTGAAAGGAGTTAAAATTACAACAATGGCTTTATAATTTAGGTTATGCATATATTTACTTGGCCTTTTGTTATCTCTGTTTCGTTGTCTCTTAGGTATTATCAGATATTAACTTTGGACCCTTTAATGAAAAATAACCATTGATTGATTTCAGAATAGTGTATTATCCCTTGATTTATTTCTCGTGTTTCAAAAATTCTCATCAGATGGCTAACATGTTAGATAAGTTATTTGAAATTTTGATTCAGTCAGATTCAATTGGTGAAATGCTAATTGTATTGGATGTAATTGGCAGTGTCTCTGAAGCCAGAACTTTTTGAAGGGATGCGTTTTGATTTTACTAAAGGACTCAATCAGAAATTTTCATTGAGTCACAGGTAGTTTCCTGCTACTATATTATTTTTTTACTTGTATTTGTGTTCCTTGTTTATTCTTATTCTTTTTGGGTGGGGTTGCCTTATCATTTTCTTAATGATTATTGGACATGCCTGTTTACTGTTTGTCAGCGTGATGATGGGCCCTACAGAAATTCCTTCTCAGTCATCTGAAACAATTAAAATTCCCACTGCTCACTATGAGTTTGG
>CAIGRS010314249.1:0-16527 GCA_903798395.1 Fraxinus floribunda | reverse complement strand
TATAATAGTGTGGATGATTATGGACTAATTCTATCTAACCTTCCCAAGCCAAAAAGAAAACTAGTTGGTCAATTCTTAGGAGGTGTTGCATTGAATTAGTATCAATGCACCATCTCCATTATTCCATCCTCTTCTTGTATATTCAACTAGTCTCGCTATAATCTGTATTCTATACTAGTTGACACGTATGCTTAAATGAAATTAGACACACAGACCCATAATAATAATAATAATAATAATAATAATAATAATAATAACGGACTCGTGTGTCCAAAATAAATTAAGAGCTCGCAAACCCATAATAATAACAATGATAAAATTAACCATTCAACACATTCATATTATTGAGTCCATAATTATCCACTAAATAAACATTCATCAAATAAATGCATTCCTATAAAATATCCAATATTATATGCAAACGTGTTTCAAGAATCTAGCATTAATAGTTGTCTAAACACATTTAGATAAATAGTTCAAAAATAATTAATTAATTAATTAAATTAATAAGCGAGTCAATTTAATTAAAATCAAATTTTAATTAAATACAGAATTAAAGTCCAACTCTAATTCAACAATTATAGAACATAACTATTTAATTAAAATCGAATTATAATTAAATACCGAACTAGAGTCCAACTCTAATTCCACAAAATTTTAGGACGGGACAATTTAATTAAAAATGAATTTTAATTAAATATCAAATTAGAGTTCAACTCTAATTATAATTGAAATAACGTTTTAATTATAATAAAACTCCTAAATAAAATAAAGTTCAATTTAGGTTCAAAATTTAATATTTAAGTTAAAACTCAATTTTAACGAAAATATAGAAGTTGTCAATCTTAAATAAAGTTTTAAACAAGTCAAGACTGAATTTTAAATCAAAACCCTTTAGAAAATTAAGTTTAAAACCCCTTTAAAATTAATGCTCAAAAGCCTTTTGAAAATTGCAATCTAATCCCAAGTTTAAAATTATAAAGAAGTTCTTCAATTAACTTAATTACATGACAGCCCTCCATTTGAAAATTACAAACTGGCTTAATACTTAATTTCGGGGGGGGGGGGGGGGGGGGAGGGGCAATTAAACTTTTTGCTGGGGGGTGGGGGGGGGGGGGAGGGGGGGGGGAGGGGGGGCTACAATTTCATAAATTGCAAACAGCCCCACCCCCAAAACACCCGATTGAAACCCTAACCTTAAAAATTTTATTTTATATTTTGCCTTGGCAGCGCTAGCTAATAGATACCATTTGCAACAAGACAGCAGTGCGCTCGGTTATCGCGCGAGGTGGCTGGTACGTTACTGAGCATCGCCCCACAGCGACGGCGACCCCTTGCCTCTGACTGCTTCAATCCGAGTCATGTTCTCGACCAAAAATTAATTTTTCTTTTCAAAAACAAATTTTTGAAAATAAAATATAATTTTTAAAATTGTTAGATTCAAGAGAAATGTGAATAGTCAACTTTTGATTGTTCCAAGATGTAAAACAATTTCTAACCAGCACATAGTGGGCTCTGATACCACTGTTGGGAATTTACTTAATCTTGCACAGTGAAAAATAAAACAGATTTCAATTTCCACCAAGAATCAACTTTTTGTTTAGATAGAATTTGTGATAGAAAATTATATCTTTGATGAACAAAAATAGTTCTGATCTGCAATCACAACTATCCAATTGTCCAGTCTCCAATGAAAATCTATATAGAGAACAAGTATTTTTTTTATTTTTTTTTTGTACTTGTAAGAATATAATTGTGTTGTGTTATTATTTTTCAAACCTAATAGCCCATTAATAAAAGTTCAAGTGGGTTTGACTCGACTCTTAAACTTCACCCGACCCAATATTTAATTAATCCAATTAATTAATTTTGGTTAATAAATTATTTTATCCAATTAATTAGTTTAGACATTTTAACAAGCAACCCAATTAATTAATTATCCAACATTTGTTAATTAATTAATTGGTAAATCTCATTCTTCGAATTCTCATTTTGTGTGTGACTCATTAGGCTCCGATCACTATGGCTAACGACGTGAATTATTATTTTGGTTTAATCAAAATCGATAAATTAAAACACCCATTTTTAATTTATCATCAATTCACATTCGTCGTTCCAAATTGATATGATGTGTTAAGACAATACATGTGATGTGAAATATCATGTGGTCTGACAAAATTAAATTTGTTCGTTTACTGTGAAACTATAATTCTTTCATCAATATGATTCGATCAATTACGAAATATGAATATGTATCAATCTCAATTATCAATCATATCTTTCATCCTACAATTAAGTCAATGTAAGTCCAAAACTCTTTTCAACTTATGAGTACACAGATCATTCTAAAGTAATAGTTGAATTTTGAATAAAATGTAGATCATAATCTATTACATCTGAAAGTGACGAATCCCCTATTGAACATTCACAATCTTCATATGATTCTTGACGTATCTAAATGGTGTCGTATTAGCGACCCTGGCAGAGTAACATCCAATACCACAAAAGTATAACCGTCATTATAGAAGGCACTACGATGAACTCAAGTCGAAGGACCAATTCTACTACCGAANAATCTTCATATGATTCTTGACGTATCTAAATGGTGTCGTATTAGCGACCCTGGCAGAGTAACATCCAATACCACAAAAGTATAACCGTCATTATAGAAGGCACTACGATGAACTCAAGTCGAAGGACCAATTCTACTACCGAATGTTAGAGATTAACCCTTGACACTCAGATAGTTATCTATGTGAAATCTCCCCAGCGGGTATTTAATGTTTTGTTTTATAACAAAACATCTATGTGTTCATTTATGTGTAACCACATTTTAGCTTGTGGGTTCAACTACTTACTTCACAAGTAAAACATGCCACATGTGATAGTCTATCCGTAGTAACGATATCCATATTGAGATTACGTCATGTGCAATTTGTATATCAGAATTCAAACTCTTTGCAATTAACAAATTACTAAAACTTAGAAATACGAGCTCTATTATTTAATATAATTTATTAGAATAGTA
Organism: Fraxinus floribunda; assembly: GCA_903798395.1. Classification (NCBI taxonomy): domain Eukaryota; kingdom Viridiplantae; phylum Streptophyta; class Magnoliopsida; order Lamiales; family Oleaceae; genus Fraxinus; species Fraxinus floribunda. The sequence goes on along the minus strand of CAIGRS010314249.1, from coordinate 13,499 downwards.
ATTTAAATAAATAATAGATATTACCAAAATAAATGCAATACATATATTAAAAGTGTTTACAATCTAAATCGATTGGATGTAGGACATAACACTTACATCATGTTCAAGTCGATGATGGAGCATTTCCAGGAGTGAGTGGATAATGCACGAGTATGCTTGAAATGGGTGGATTCTCGGATTTGGTTTTGTGTGATATAAGGTGTATTGTATTTGTGCCATGAACTATAGTTTTTGGACAATGTGATGACAATACTTTGCATCACCCAGATACCACTAAAAGCATGTTTGGCTAAGTTTGATTGTCTAAGTAAGTATTGCCAATAAAAAATATAATTTTACAAATTATGTTTCACAAAAATGAAGTAAAGTAATTCAAACATGCCTTAAATAGCATGTTTAGTTCATTAAGTTATTTTGTGGAACATAGTTTTCAAAGTTTATTTTATTATTAACAAAACTTACTTTTCAAAAAAGTGTTGACTTATTTTTTTGGAAAAAACAACTTTTAAACAAACTCTTTATTATTGTTTCTCTTATCTCATTAACTAAAATACTAAGTTGGTGAGTAAACAACTGCTACCATGAAAGTGCTAATCAATGTTTTGAAAATCGAACATCGACCTGAAAAATTTCGAAGTCAAGGGTCAAAAGGTTCAATCGGGGTCGAACCGGATTTGAACCGGATGCAATAACTAAATACACAAATAATGAAATACTAAAACAACAATTTTTTTTTTATTTTCATACTACTAATTCAAAGTATATACAAATCACTTTTGGCTAATTAAAAATGAAATCGTTCGAGCCTATAGAAAATGATGTATAACATTATTATGTTAATAATGAAGTGAATTTTAGTTTTAATTTAAAAATTGAATAAATAAAAAGATTGAGGTGAAAATTTTATGTTTACTTTTTGTTGAGCTCAAAATCAAAGCAAAATTGAATTTAACATTCAAACATGGAAAATAGGTAATATGGGTAAATGAAAAGAAATCCCACATCTGTTGTTGATAGAAATTAACATGCACACATGGAAATAAGTAATCACGGCATGAAAAAAAAAATCCCACATTGAAAGTTGTTGAAACATTTTGAAGAGATTACATAGAGGTGTCAATGTGGCTCATCGGTTCAACGGCCCATGGCTTGTCCTAGAAAAAGCCCTAGTCGGACCAGCTCATGGCTAGGTAGAACCGAGCCAAGTCTCGAGCCGAGCCCCATTTGCTTGAGCCCGAGCTAGCCCATGTGGCTCGCGGGCCATTTTCGCCCATGACGAGTTGAGCCTAAAAAAATAGTAGCCTACAAAACTTTTGAAAAAAAATAAAAGTTGACAAGCTGCCTGCTATATAATTGCCTTTTTTTTAAAGGCAGTTACACATAGCTGTCTGCATGCTACGTGTAGCTTGTGTTGTGCACATCAAAGTTCAAATTGAATTTGAAATTCAGATTTGGTTGAAATGGATATATTTTTTTGCTATAAATATGCGATAAAATTTTGAGTTTCATATCAATTTACTTCAATTAGTTTAAACTTGCAATATTCTAGTTTCAACTTAAATCGCCAATTTCTTTACTCTAATATTCCGTATATTTTGCTATAATAACTATAGATGGATTTTACTAGTGAGATTAATCAGTTTAAGGGTAGTTCGATCACTCCATCCGATTACGATGCATCTCAAAATGTTTTAATTGATTTGGAGGATATCGAAGATGAAGAAGTACTCGAGACTAAAATGTCGAAAAAAGAATCATCGGATTGTTGGCAATATATAACACGTAAAAAAGTTTGTGTTCAAAATGGAGTTGATATTTGAAAATTATGTTGTAGTTACTGCGGCAAAGAATTTAACTGAAAGCTCAGTTCGAGCACAATGCATTTGAATAGGCATGTATTAAGGAGTTGCAAAGCGAAACTAATCGGTCTCGACTCAAAACAAACCAAATTAGTGTTTGGCAGTTCTGGTTATACTCTTTCCACATTTGTATATTCACAGGAAATATTTCGTGAAGTAATGACTGCATACGTGGTTTTCAACAGAAATGCCGCTTACGATGATAGACTCAATACACTTTACTCGACTTGTGCAGAATTATCTCCAACCCAAGTATACATCTTATTGTAGAAATACTCTTCGTTCAAATACTGTAAAATTATATAACAAAAGAAAACAAGATGTTATTGAAAGTTTAAAAACTTTTAATAATGTGATATCGACGGTAATAAAAAATGTTTTATTGCTGCTACAGCTCATTACATTGATCATCTATGAGTTTTAAATAAAATGATTATTGCATTCAGACGTATAGAATATCCTTATAATGTTACTAACATATACTTTATTTTAAAAGATAATATATATAAGAATATGGCATACAAGAAATGGTTTGAAGTTTTACTTTTGATAATGTTAGTGTGAAGAAAGTTGTTATCGAAAAATTTATTAATGATCTTAACTTTGCTGCTACAGCTCATTACATTAATAATCTATGGATTATGCATAAAAAAAATTATTGCATTCAGATGTGTAGAATATCCTTATAATGCGACTAAAATATACATGATTTTAAAAGATATTATACAAGGTATGCAAGAAATGGTTCGAAATTTTACTTTTGATAGTGTTAGTGTAAACAAAGTTGTTGTCGAAAAATTTATTACTGATTTGAACCCTACATTTGGAAGTTTATTTTTTTCATCAACGTTGTGTATGACACATTATCAATTTGATTGTAAAAGATGAATTAGAACATATAAGATTGTCTTTAGATAAAATTAGACAAACAATAAATTTTATTACTATGTCACCAATAAGAAAGCAATTATTTAACATTTTGTGTGCAGAGTATAGTTTACAAGAGAAATCATTTGCCACTGATATAACACATAGATGGAACTCTACATATCTTATGTTATAGTCGTATAAAAATTATTACAAAGTTATTACACTATATTATAATGATAGGCATACGTATGGACCCAAACATAATTTGAAAGGTTGGGAATAGTATCTTGCATTTTGTGAAAAAAAATTCTTAAAACCTTTTTCGATGCCACAAAAGAATGTAATGATGTTTATTACCATATATCTTCACTTGTTTTACAACACTTTTTCTATATTTGACAAACATTTTATCAATATACGAATTTGTCAATTTTTGTTAATGTAATTATTCTATGGAGTTAAAATTTCATAAATATTGGGAAAAGTTGCCCTCTTTATTTCTTTTAGCTTCGATAATAGACCATCGACTTAATTTAATTGTTACAAAAGCTATTATAAAGGGAATTTCAAATTTCATGCACAAAATCTATTATAAAGAGGATTTCAAATTTCATGAATGTGGAATTATCACGTGCATATATAATCATGTGAAATGTATAACGATTATGCTGAAAAAGGATGTTGAACAGTTCTACATCCCAAAATTCTTTTTCAAGAAATATTTCAACAAATTCAGATGATATATGAAATTATTTGGACATTCGTAATGTGTTAGCAAGGTATATGTGCGTAGGCATTCGTAGTGTGTTACAACCAAAAGAACTACAAGAATTTAGTTTTATATTATAGTGGAGGTGTAACGAAAGACAATATCCAATTATATCAAAAATTGTACTTCATCTACTAACACCTCCAGTATGTACGGTAGTATCGGAGGCTTCATTTAGTTTAGGTGATCGACTTTTATCAAACGAACGATCAAAACTAAAAGAAGATATATTGGAGGTTTTAATATCGTTGAAGGACTGAGAATATGCGAAATTACGTATTTAAGAAAAAGTTTACAATAGAATGGCCGAAGAGTTGCAACAGATCCAATGATAAGATATTGTAAGTTTTTAAATTGATTAGTTTCAAAAAAAAATAAGCAATTTTTAAATTTATTTGTTTTCAAAAAATTGTACACGAAATACTTTATTCATGTACAATTTTAACTCGGCCTATGTTGATTGTAGCCGATCTCAAGTTCGGAAGATGAGGAGAGTTCTAACTTTTATTTAATTTATAATTCGTATAAATTGCACAAATTTTAAATTTTTTTAAAAAAATTTATATTTGTCATAAATTTAAAAAAAAATAGCGAGCTGAGCAGCCTAAGTCGAAAGCTCGAGTCGAGCCTAGATTTTTGGGTCGATCAAAAGCTCGGCTTTGTTCGAACTAAAACAATGCCCGAACCATATTTACGCAAGTCGAGCCCAAGTTTCAAGTTTTGGCTTAGCTCGTTGACATCCTAAGATTACATCTATAAAGCAATTGGCAACCTAAATAATACTATGGGCCTATACTTTAATGCATAGCCCAATGGTGAAGTTATTGCATTAAAAAAAATTGAAAAATCGTAACTGGTTCACGGGCTAGCATTTAACCTGTCGGTTTAGTGATTTTTTAACTGGTATTGTTATATCCGGTTATTAGCATATGATTCAACCGATTTTTTTTTCCGATTTCATAACATTGATGCTAATACATGGTGGTTTTCTTTTTCCAACCCAATCACTTAACCTATTCAAAATCAACCCACAATCATGATTGAGATTTATCCTAATTCACTCAAAACTATATATATATATATATATATATATATATAATTTTTTTGTATAACACCACTTTTGATTTTAACATAAATAAAATTGAATCAAAGTTAATCTAATTGCATGCATACAGAACACAAAATAAGCATATCCACTTAAAAATATACACAAGATCTTAAGGGGAAAAAAATCAAAATAAGCATATCCACTTAAAAATATACACAAGATCTTAAGGATATATATATATATATATATATATATATTTTCTCTCTAAGCATTTATTCTCCTGATGCAAAGGAGTGGAACGAAGGTAAGAACATGAAATATACGGGGAGAGAGGTTGAAAATTCGAGAGAGGGGTATTAAGAAGCAAGGAAAGCCACGAATGTTGGGTGTTCGACTTGTTGCAATGAAAGGGAAAGGATATAAGTTAAATTACAACTATCGTTCCGAACTTACCCCTTTAACTCTTGGTTTGCCTTCTTGAGCCAACCAACGTGAATTTAATAGACTTTCAGATCGTTTTTCTCCACTAATAAGTACCATTACACCATCAGTCTGGGAAGCCTACACTTAAGCACCAGCGTGGCAACAAAAACCAAGTAGACTTCCATTCCAACAGTGAGACACGTGATAGGACCATAATTTTTACATCGTGTTTTATGTGAGCATGTAACCTACCAGCCCTCGCCTTCGATAGCATTATCATCCATTTGGTCTTTTTTTTGCAGATTTCCTATCGATAAAGAAAATACTAACTTAGCGAAGGTGAAAGTGTTGCTTGAATATGGTCTTGAACACATTTTAGGCAGGAAATATTGAATAAGTAAGCTATATTGTCAATCCATTAAAATTGGAATGTGTATTCTTGGAGATCAAGGAAAATCTTATGTAATCAATTTCTACAAGGAAACTAATTGCTCAAGGAAGAAATTAAAATCAATCAAATAATAACACGAAATTCCTAAATTGATGTCTTGAATTAAAATAAATGAACCGAACTTTACTATTGAGGAGGGTTTTTGGAAGCAAAAGGCGGGTTCATGTTGGGTATGTGAGGGAGATCACAATACTCGATATTTTCATGCGATGATTCAGGGACGTCGAATCAAATCGCATATTAGGTCTATTAGAACACAGGTAGGGCAAGTCTTAGCTGCTCTTGTTGACATTCAGACTTCGATTATTTCATTCTACTAGGATCTTCTATCTCCTCCTACACAACCTTTGGACCCCATTCGCTCTGATATCATTCCCAGGCTTTTGATGAATGACGATAATTTGGCACTAAACTGTCCCCCTTTGATTCATGAGGTACGTGAGGCAATTTTCACTTTAGATGCAGACATTGTTGTCAGCTCGGATGGGTTCTCATCCCTATTTTTCTAGCATTGTTGGGACATTATTATGAATCGCGTAAAGAAATTTGCAAAGTAACTCCACATAAGAAAGGACCCCCAATGCGCAATAACCACAGGATGTCGATTGACCTCATTCAAACACAATGCAAACATCGTGCACTTGTGCATAATTACCCCATGCGAATATATTCAAACACAACAACGAAAATCCTAAACCTAAAATGAATGTTAATCTTGGACTTGGGAAACTATTGTTACACTCTAGATCCTACGAGGCCTACATGTAAGCACCAGTTTGGCAACGAAGGCCATAAAACACATGGCAGGATCATACGTTCTTCGCCATTTCATGGGAGCACATAACCTACCAACGCCTTCGACATCAATGTTGTTCCTATAGTCTTTGTACAATCACTACCTACCAATAAAAGAACTACCACAAAGCAAGATCCTCGGTGCGAGATGATAGTTAGGAAAGAGTCATCGCGGCTCTTGAATCTAGTCTTGAACTCATTTAGATAGGAAATATTGGATAAAAAAAACTATCTTACAAATCCCTTAAAATCAGCATGTGAGTATCCCTGGAAATTAAAGAAAATCTTATAGAATCAATTTTTACAAACAAGACTAATAATAATAATAATATGCTTAAGGAAGGAAACTTACCATACCGTCACAAGTAGTTACACTATCCCTTCAGCATGTGGTGTTAGGTCTACTCCCTAAATCCTTGATCCCCAAGGATCCTCACTTATTAATGCAATTTTCAAACTCTAGTCAAATATTTACTTGTTTGTCTCTCCTATACTCATTTCATCATACTAATTTATGTCAACAGTTAACTTGACTGTTTGAAGTATTAATAATCATCGACCTTTTTTTTTGTTTAGTGATCTTGGTGCTAACGGCTCCTTAGTGTGTGGGTAACATACATGTCGACAAAAGCGATGTAGGTGATTTGTTGATAATAGAGTCTTAGAAACGAATTATGAGTGCAAACAATAAGAAAGGTTAGAAGATTATTGCTAAACAAAAAAGATTGAGGATAAAAGTCCAAAAATATTTAAGTTTAGGACTACAGATGCAATTTAATTATAAATAAAAATGCAACCTAAAGAGCTTGTTTGACAACCATTTCATTAGAAAAAAGGGTTTTGAATAGTATTTTTAGAAGAATGTGTAGTTAAAAAGTAGGAATTTTTTTTTATATGCCTGTAGAATATTTTATTGTGTGAATGTGAGATTGAAAATTGTTGTTTAGCAAACCATAAACTAAAGGAAGAATTGCAATTAAAGTATCAAACCTTTCATTTGATAGCAGACTTTATCCAAGCTTTTCTTTTGTGTCATCCACGATATCAAATCTTTCAAAAATTCGCACCTAGAATCAAAATGGATGGAAACCGTTAGTTTAACCGTGAGTTAACTCGAAAAAATGATTTTGATTAAATCAACAAAGGATATAATGGTAACTTTACCGTTCTACGTAAAATAATTTAAAATTTTCAATAATAAAAAAAATAAAAGAGGTACCGCTGCTCATCTCTTTTCTTACCCAGACCCCACCCACAGAAGATACGTGGGCACCAGTCGGAACCAACATCGAAATAATCCAAAATCTCATGGGTGGAGGTGAACTGCACTATAATGTCCAGCAATAGGAGATTGTTGGAGCTGAGTCATTGTCGCCATTATTTCCAGCTATACATCTCAATGTTGTCAATGGCGACCCTCCATGGAGCCATACGCAACCTCTGATTACTCCTATGGACCTTGGCTATGTGCTGGCAACTTTGGAGATTATGGTGGTCATGTCTACCACCAACAATTAAACTCACTACCTTCTGATCAACAGATAAACTATGCAGGCTCCAATGGTTAGAAAGACGGTAAGAAAGATGAGCAAATTCCAGTGCCGACAACCAGCTGTAGAATACCGAAAAATCAGGAGCTATTATAGGAAAGGGATATTGATGGAAATAATGGGAAGTTGATTAAGGCGACATTACCGAAACAGCTACCATTACATAATCAATTTAAAACCATAGACCATATGGAAATTAATATTGACAGTAATGAGCTTATGGAAAATAATATTGATAGCAATGATTGTCCTAAAATTCAGCCAAAGGATATTCCTGTCGCTCAGCAAATAGATTTTGAGTTGCCTAATTCTAGCGGGAAATCAATTTCTGGAATTGGCACAAATCAAACTCGACATTGGAAATGAGTCAAAAAAGATCGGGTACACAGCCCCAGCACGTCCATTTCACATGTAAGTCAAAAGAGGCCTCTGAAAATTTCTTCTGTAAGTGGAGAAGCTGTTTGAAACTCAAAACGACTAAAGGGTATATGTAAATCCCATGAACAGGACTCCTGCTCTAATGCACAGAATTCGGTGGTGGCCAAAATACAGTCCCCACCGAGCCACATGAAAATCCTTAGGTGGAATGCACGAGGGCTTGGGAACCCTTGTGGCATTCGTACTCTTTCTGATCTTGTCAAAAAGGAAGATCCCAATGTTTTGTTCTTGTAAGAGACAAAACTTAATGATACAAATATGGAATTATGTCTAGTTAAATTAAAATTCTACGGTTGTTTTAATGTTGAGTCAGTGGGACGTAGTGGTGGAATTGCATTTCTTTGGAAACTGGAGATCCTTTGATCTGTTCTAAGTTACTCCAAAATCACATTGATGCAAAAAATGATTCGCCCCAATGTAGCTGGTTTCTAACTGGAGTTTACGGCCACCTGAGGTATGTAAATGCATGGAGGTATGAAATTTACTAAGGACACTGAAGAGAGACTCTACAGATGCATGGCTTGTCTTTGGTGACTTCAATGAAATCTTATCTAATGATGAAAAATGGAGAGGTCGAGATAGACCCAGGCAGCAACTTGAAAACTTCAAGTACATATTCTTTGATTGTAAGCTCCAAGATCTTGGGTTTAATGGTCCTAAATACACATGGTATAATGGAAGACATGACGGTACTAAATATTTTGGAAGGCTTGATCCCTTCATTGCTAATGATTCCTGGTGTCGCCTTTTTGCACATGCCTCCATCACCCATGGCTCATCCACATATTGAGATCACCTTCCAATCTTGATTCAACTTGATGGAGCTACTGAAGCAATAAAATGACCTAAACCATTCCGCTTTGAATCAACGTGGCTAGGTGAAACCGAATGCTCGAATATTATGTTAAACCAGTGGTCCAAAACCAGCCCACAGAATCTGGAAAATATTTAGAAGAATATTAGCTACTGCAGTAACCAACTTCAATCTTGGAACTACACGACATTCGGCAAGGTGCATGTGAAGCTTAAAGAAGCTAGATCAAAGCTAGTTCAAATTCAAAAACAGAACCCTACAACCATAAACACCAATGATCTTCGGCAAGATACTGAAGTGGTACAAACTTAGATGGATAAAGAAGAGCTCATGTGGAAACAAAGAGCAAGGGTAGCTTGGCTCGAAGAAGGAGATCAGAATACACGTTACTTCCATGCTAATGCCTCCCAAAGAAGGAAAAAAAAAACTCAATTACAAATTTGTTGGTTAAACAAGAGTGCTGGCAAGAGGGGAAAGTCTGCAACTGACTGATCGTCAACTATTTTTCATACCTGTTTGCTTTTAATGGCTCAAGAAATCAAGCTGTTGTTCTGAACAACATGGTAAGCAGAGTAACTACTGATATAAATGGCTAGCTGACACAACCTTTCATAGCAACTAAAATTTCCCAAGCACTATACGAAATGCATCCTTATAAAGCTCCAGGACCGGATGGTATGCCTCCTCTTTTTTCCAAAAGTTTGGGCCTTATATTGGCCCTTCTATAACTAATACTGTCTTACATGCTTTTAATACCTTTGAATTACACTTATTCCTAAGATAAAAAATTCCCAAAAGGTCAAGGATTACAGACCCATCAGCCTCTGTAATGTCCTTTATAAATTGATATCCAAGGTAGTAACAAACATGATAAAACAAGTGTTACCTATGGTGATCTCGGATAGAAACACAATCGGCCTTCATTAAAGGAAGACTTATTTCAGACAATGTACTTGTAACATATGAAGTGCTCCAATTCTTGAAAAGGAAGAAGAAGGGTAAAAAGGGTTACACGTCCCTTAAGCTTGACATGAGCAAAGCTTACGACATAGTAGAGTGGTCTTTCCTTGAAGCAGTTATGCACAAGTTGGGTTTCCATGACAGCATTATTAAACTAGTGATGAAGTGTGTTACTATTGCTTCATTCTCGATCATCATTAATGGCTTACCAACTGGTTGCATTTTACCTTCTAGGGGTTTAAGGCAAGGAGACCCTATTTTTCCTTACTTATTTCTTTTATGTACCGAAGGTTTGATTAGTCTATTGAAGGAAGCTAAAAGAAGGAATAATGTTACTGGTATTCGAATATGCAGAAGAGCCCCTTGGCTGAATCACCTTCTCTTTGCAGATGGTAGCTTTATTTTTTGTGAAGCCAATGCATCAACTAATTCTCGATTGCGGGCTATCCTAAGTGCTTATGAAGAGGCATCAGGTCAGCAACTTAATAGAGATAAAATTGTAATGGCATTTAGTGCAAACATAAAACAAGTTGATCAGCGATCAATTATGGCCCTTTGGAACGTTCCGCAAGTGCAGTAGTATGGAAAGTATCTTGGATTGCCACCTATGGTTGGTAGATCCAAAACCCGAGCTTTCTCAGAAATAAAAGATAAAGTCTGGCTAAAATTGCAGGGATGGAAAAGTAGCACGTTCTCCCAAGGAGGAAGAGAAGTTCTCCTTAAATCAATGGCTTTGGAGATTCCCTCATATGTTATGAGTTGTTTCAAACTCCCCTCCACACTATGCACTGAACTTGAGAAGATGGTGGCTCGATTTTGGTGGGGTCAAGGAAGGAGGAAAGGAAAATTCACTGGCTATCTTGGAACAATATATGTAAGTCGAATTCAATGGAGGGGGGAATGGGTTTTAAAGAACTGGAGATCTTTAATTTGGCTATACTTGGTAAACAAGCTTGGAGGCTCCTACAACACAGGGATAACTTGGTCCACAAAATATACTCAACACACTACTTCTCTAATGGCAACATTTTGAAGGCATCTTTAGGTAGTAATCCTTGCCATGCTTGGCGTGGAATTTGGGAGGGTAAAAATCTATTGATACAGGGAGGAAGATGGATTGTAGGAAGTGGAAACATCATAAATATTCTCAATGATAAATGGATCCCATAGGTGACAGACTTGAGCAAGGAATTAGGGGCTGATTTACAAAGAAATTATCAACAGCAACTTGATTGTCCAGTATCCTCATTGATTGATCCTATCTTGGGGTCATGGAATTTGGTAAAGCTCAGAACCCTCTTCAATCCAAAAATTGTAGAGGCTATCCTGAGATTACAACCAGGTTACTCGAGAGAGGGGGATGTTTGGTCATGGGAACACGAAAAATATGGCATCTATTTAGTGAGCAGTGTATATAGGTTCTTCAAAAATTGCCTTAACTCCAAATTGTGGCAATTCTTCAAATATTGCTGAGAGGAAGAAATTTTGGGATACGATGTGGCGACTGAAAATCCCCCCAAAAATTAAGGTCTTTGCTTGGAGAGTTTATCAAGAGAGTCTGCCATCAAAACATAATTTAATTCACAGGAAAATCCCTGTTGCTGCCCAATACTTTTTTGTGGTTACCAAATGGAAGATTTATGTCGTATCCTGCTTCACTGTCCCTCTATCCATCAACACCTTACCAATCGATTCCCGGTGCTACAACATAAAAGTTATCTCGGAGGTTTTATGCAAGTAGCTACTGATATACTGACAACAATGTCAAAGGAGACTCTCGTGGATTTTTTGATTATTACGTGAGGTTTTTGGTATCGGCGGAATAAAAAGATTCATGATGAGATTGACATGCCACCACAACAAGTAATAGCCATTGCCTTAGCCAATAAATTTGCCACTGAATTGAGGCTTACTCGAAAAACTATTCCTAGAGTGCTGTCTCAAAAATATAGATGGTCTACTCCACCTCGGAATGCTTTCAAACTCAATGTTGATGGTGCCTTGTTCTTCGATTTCAATAAAGCTGGACTCGGTATTATTTTACGGGATCATGTAGGAAAAGTGATTATGGCTGCTAGTGGCTCTGAAAATTGTATTCTAGAACCTGAACATGTTGAAGTGGCCGCACTAATGAGAAGCCTACAACTCTATCTCAATCTGGGCATTTCAAATTTACTGGTGGAGAATGACTGCTTGTTTCTTGTAAACAAAATTAACAAACCAGCTTTAACCTCAGCATCAATCCGCCCCGTGGTTGCTGAAATAAAGGAATTAATGTTATGCTTCCCTCATTGTAGCCTCTATCACGACAATAGAGTTACTAATCAAGCCGCTCACTACTTGGCACGACTTGCATGGTCCCTTCAAGATTTGGTACTTTGATGGCATAATGTCCCCTTCTTAATTGAAAATGTAATTTTCATTGATAAAAAAAAAAAAAAAAACTGGGTACATCTCACTTATCTAAGTAATGTATCAAATGAACTTAATGAAAACTCATATAATATTCGAACAACATATATAATTATCCAGATCTGACTTTGTTGTTTGAATTAGATACTACGGCTGGTATCTCTTCGGCCTCCATCTCTTCCACTTCCGCTGGATTCCTCAACACTTGCTTGCTTGTAGCGGTAGCTCGTTGCCTTGAATTCTCCCTACTTTTGACACTTATGGAATCGATAGTATAAATCGCTCGTGGTGTTATAACAACTAATTGACGGGTTCTTTTAATTGTACGTGAGATTCAATTCCTCAGACTCTTTTGGGTGGCAGTGGAAGGTGGCGGGTCTGGATTTGGTTTTGGGTGGGTAAGGGTGCGGAAGAAGAAGATTTTTTTTCCTTTTATTTTTTTTGATGTTTTAATTTAATTATTATAATTATTTTATGTTTAATAATGTAAAAGTACCATTTTACCCTTTTAAAATTGGGCAAAAGTAGTCAAGATTTTTTTTATGGTCAACGATAATCAAATTAACTGTTTCCATCCATTTAAACTTCATGTGCGAATATTTGAAAGGTTTTGTATAGTGAGTAGCATAAATGAAATGTTTGAATCAAATATACTACAAAATGAAAAATTTGGTACCATTACTCCAATTCTCCCTAAAATAAGTTAAAGAGTATAAAATAAGCACTAAGGGGAGAGGTGTGAATTATTGGAACTTTTGAAGTCTTTAATGGAGTTTTTTTAAGTGACGACTTCGTAGATTTTTTATAGATTTTTATGGAATTAGTGGACTTCTATAGACTTTTATTTTAAAACTTTTATAATTTTTTTTTTTTAGAATTGAAAATGCTTTTAAACACTTTCATTCGAAATAAAATTCATGTGAGTCTAATGTAATAATGTGAAATTATCACATACAATGTGGTGGTTCCTATAATTCTACTTCTCCTTCCCATATAATAAAAAAATATTTCAAAATTATTATACATATAAAATATAAATTTAGAGCTTGTTTGGTAGAGATTTTGTGGAGGAAGAATTGATTTTGAATAGTGATACGATGGGAAATATGT